>JBBBDQ010001979.1:0-135000 GCA_037127315.1 Ascarosepion bandense
AGAAGAAAATCAATAAATAATTATCCAAATGTTGGAGAATTTTTGTCTTTATTTTCAACTGAAATTAAAGTAAAAATAACGCGTTTAGAACGGCTCCTGATTAAACATAATAGATATTCATTGTCTCTTATATTTAACAGCATATGTTTAGAAAAAAATATATATATATATATATTACTAGAATCGAAAAAAAATATATATATATTATTAGTATCGAAAATATATATATATATATATTATTAGAATCGAAAAAGAAATATATATATATATTATTATTAGAATCGAAAAAAATATATATATTATTAGAATCGAAAAAAAATATATATATATATTATTAGACTCGAAAAAAAATATATATATTATTAGAATCGAAAAAAAAAATATATATATTATTAGAATCGAAAAAAAAATATATATATCTTATTAGAATCGAAAAAATATATATATATATTATTAGAATCGAAAAATATATATATATATATATTACTAGAATCGAAAAAAATATATATATATTATTAGAATCGAAAAAAAATATATATATATATTATTAGAATCGAAAATATATATATATATATATTATTAGAATCGAAAAAAAATATATATATATTATTAGAATCGAAAATATATATATATATTATTAGAATCGAAAAAATATATATATATACTATTAGAATCGAAAAAATAAAAAATATATATATATTATTAGAATCGAAAAAAAATATATATATATATTATGAGATTCGAAAAATATATATATATATATATTATTAGAATCGAAAAAAAATATATATATTATTAGAATCGAAAAAAAAAATGTATATATTATTAGAATCGAAAAATATATATATATGTATACTATTAGAATCGAAAAAAATATATATATATTATTAGAATCGAAAAAAAAAATATATATATATATTATTAGAATCGAAAATAATGATATAATCAAGATGCTGACTTAAGCAATAGGTTAGGAAGAAAACTAACATCAATTCTATAAAGACTTAAACCATTTCTTGTAAAAATGTTTCAACCGACGGCAATGTTAATTGTTCGATGAAGGAATGTCTAATGTTTCCTGTATGGAAACGGTTGATTTCACCATTATTATTACTGTACCTGGGGCTCTTTTCCGATGTCAAAAGACCGATTTTGATTATAATCTGTTGTCAATATGTTTTTTCTGTCTTTCTCTTGGTAGTGGCGGTGTTGAAGCATCAATAAAATCGAACTTGTGAAAATGTAAAGAATTATCGATAACCGCTTCAAACGCTTGTGTGGCGCCTTTTAATCGCTGTACATATGCGCTCTTAGATTTGGTTTGGTACTTCTATTAATAAAACAGAACCTATAATGTTGCAAAGAAATTTCTAATACATGGAATAGGTGATATTTTGGTAGATAGCAGAAATCGATTTGTCTGTTCTTTCTTTCACCGACGCCTCACGTTTGGATATGAATTTATATCGTCTTTTACGAAACCTAATTATTCCATAGAACGCTTAGAAGTTTCTTTTAGAATCGCGTTTTGTCGGTAATGTTCAATGAACATAGATCTTAAAACACTTAAGCAGAAGATACGCTAGTGTATAGATATATATTTTATTTCAGGCATTTTTCTTTTCCTTCATTTTTTGATGAAAAATAATGAAAACTTGCAGTTTTTAATTCTGGAAACAGGAGCTGAAGTAGTTCTGCATTGTGGGTGCAAAAATTACAGTAGTTTTGAATTGTGGGTGCAGAAAGTGCAGCAATTTTTAATTTTGGGGGCAGGAAGGGCAGCAGCTTTAAACTGAGAAGGCAGAAAGTGCAGCAGTTTTGAATTGTAGCGGCCGGAATGGCAGCAATTTTAAATTGTGGAGGCAGGAAGGGGAGCAGTTTTGAATTGTGGAGGCAAGAAGGGCAATAGTTTTAAATTGTTGGAGCAGGAAGGGCAGCTGTTTAAATTGTTGGAGCAGGAAGGGCAGCTGTTTAAATTGTGGAGGTAGGAAGGGCAGCAGTTTTGAATTGTGGGGCCAGGAAGGGCAGCAATTTTAAATTGTTGGGAAAGGAAGGGCAGCAGTTTTGAATTGTGTGGTCAGGAATGGCAGCAGTTTTGAATTGTGGGGTGAGGAAGGACACCTTTTTTAAATTGTGGGGGAAGAAGGACTCCTTTTTTAAATTATGGGGCAGGAAGTGCAGCAGTTTTGAATCGTGGGGGCAGGAAGGGCAGAAGTTTTGATTGATGGGGCTGGAAGGGCAGCAGTTTTGAATTGTGGGGCAGGAAGTGCAGCAGGTTTTAATTGTGAGAGCAGGAAAGGCAGCAGTTGTAAATTGTGGGGCAGGCAGAGCCACAGTTTTGAATTGTGGAGGCAGAAGTACAGCAGTTTTGAATTGTGGGGCAGGAAGGGCAGCAGTTTTAAATTGTGTGGTCAGGAAGAGCAGCAGTTTTGAATTGTGGGGGCAGGAAGGGCAGCAGTTTTAAATTGTGGGGGTAGAAAGTGCAGCAAGTTTAAATTTTGGGGATAGGAAGGACAGCAGCTTTAAATTGTGGGGGCACAAATTTTACAGTTCTGATACGTGGGAGCAGGAAATACAGATGTTTTGAATTTTGGGTACAGGAAATATAGCAGTTTTTTAATTGTAGCAGTTTTTAATTGTGCCGACGGCAAATGTGGCAGTTTTTAATTGTGCAGTTATGCCAGATCAGGACTAATAATATCGCGGATTCTCCTTTGAATTTCATCTCTGGATACATCATTAGCAGAACCAGCAAACCAGATGCGATAATAATGTTCAATGCAGCAGACAATATCTGGTTCAATATAATAGTTTCACTTCATATCAGTTGAGAACGTTAGACGACGAAGGTGGAACGAGTTATTTTTCTAAAGGTTAGCATCAGCCATAGTGACGTAAGGCAAAAACGGTTCCCTAAACAATTAAAACATAGCAGTTATCTAATTACCTAGCTATTCGATGTGTTATCTAACCATGGATGTGCGGTGTGGTGCAGTGGATATCGGCTCGGAACGAGAAAGGGAACTGAGTTCGAATTCCAGTTGAAATCCTTGCATTCACTTACGCGCAAATACCTTTGGAAAAGGTATCAATCCGTCTCTTCTCTCCAGTTATGGGTTAGATAACAGGACAGATTGGGTTCTATAGCCTTGGCTGGCAACCAGTCTACCGCAGAAAACAATAGCAACCTACTGCGGGATAATCTTCTGCCCAGTCAGTCATGTCTCTTTCGAGACATGATCGCCCAAAGTGTGTATCAGGTATGGCACTTAACTGACTAATTGAATATAATAGTTGAAAAAATGATTAAGGCCTCTACTGGGCATAAAGTGGGGGATCAGTTTTATATTGTTATGAAGTGATAAACTGATCCCCAAAAATTACTATTTAATAATATAATACATCTCTTCCCCCTCTAGATATGAGTCAAATAACAGGATAGATTGGGTTCTATAGCCTTGGTCGGCAACCAATTTACCGCAGAAAACAATGGCAATCTACTGCGGATAATATTCTGCCCAGTCAAGTATGTCTCGAGACATGATCGCCCAAAGCGTGTATCACGTATGGCACTTGACTGACTGACTGAATATAATAGTTGGAAACATAATTAAAACTTCGTTTGGGCATAAAGTGGGGATAGGTTTCTTATTGTTATGAAGTAATAAACTGATCTCCCACAAATTATACTTGATATAATGTAATATAATCTATCTCTTCCCTCTTCAGCTATGAGTTAAATGGCAGGACAGATTGGATTCTATAGCCTTGGTTGGCAACCAGTCTACTGCAGAGAGCAATGGCAACCTACTGCTGGATAATCTTCTGCTCCCAGTCTGTCATGTCTCTTTCGAGACATGATCGCCTAAGGCGTGTATCCTGTATGGCACTTAGCTGACTGACTATCTAAACATTCTGCAGTTGCATTTTCCAATACAAAAAAAAATAACTCCCAAGAAATTATGCTACAAACGAAAAGCAGTATCTCCGGGAAAGATTTCATCGGATGATAACCTTGGAATCGTCCATAGTTCCAAAACAAAACCCATCATTAGTCCTAGCTGGTGGTGCGAAGTCTTTTGTTTTGTTTTTTGTTTTTTATCATATCGCCCCAAGCAAGGCATTTTACTGCCACTGTTTTGCAGGGGGTTACATAGGAGAAAAGTTAAGAGAAAGAGTGACAGGTTATAGGGGGTGTCAGGAAGTGGGTAAGAGAAGGATGAGAATACTGATGAGAGTGGTGTGGACGGAGAAAGGAGCATGAGAGAGATCGCCCCAAGCAAGGCATTTTACTGCCACTGTTTTGCAGGGGGTTACATAGGAGGTACGTTATGAGAAAGAGTGACAGGTTATAGGGGGGTGTCAAGAAGTGGGTAAGAGAAGGATGACTTTGGCCATAAAGTGAGGAATCAATTTATATATTGATTGTAATAAAAAAATTGATCCCCCACTTTATATTTACATAATAATTTCTTCTCTGTTGATAAGCCGTAGAAAACAAATCAGTCAATCAATGAAATACTGATTAGCTACACATGCATGTCTTTTAGATTTATTTACATTCTCTGGAATATAAATGTATAGAATTATTTTTTATAATCATATCGCCCCAAGCAAGGCATTTTACTGCCACTGTTTTGCAGGGGGTTACATAAAAGGAAAGTTCTGAGAAAGAGTGACAGGTTACAGGGGGTGTCAGGAAGTGGTTTAGAGAAGGATGAGAATACTGATGAGAGTGGAATGCACGGAGAAAGAATCATGGGAGAGAGGATGCAGGTTAGTGAGATAGGAGATGACTATTGACTTTACATTTAAATTCTTGGAGATTGTAGCTATCAGGGAAACAAGTAAACAGAAGGGAATTCCACATGCGGGAAGTGCGAGAAAAGAATCTGATGGTGTAGAATTTGCGTTTACATTTTATTGGTTTCACAGTAAAAGGGTGGGACCAGGTTGCTAATCTTGTGGCTCAAGTAAGTTTATATATAGGAGGCACCAGTAAGCTGAGTTGGTCGAAGCAGAAGCCGTGAAAGTATTTGTAGAAGAGACACAGGGAGGCCACATTGCGCCGGTGAGAAAGTGACTGTGTCTGAGCTGCCAAGTCGAGATCTATCACATTACAGATTCTCCGTTTGATTTTGTCAAGGACACCTAGGTGGATAGCGGGAGCACCCGCACCCGACTAGATATGGCAGGAGTATTAAATGCACGGGTGGATGGTAGATTTATATATGTGCAGGATTGTTTCAGACGGGAAAAAACTTCCTGGCCCTACACAGAGAACCGACCTTCTTCGGATTTAGCTATGGATTCTATATAATCATTCCACTTGAGGTCTGTTGTGAGAGTTAAACCGAGGAGGTGCAGTGTTTTGCTTTCGGGGAGACTAGCCTGATCCATGCTAATGGGGGTTAGGAGCGATTGTCTGTGATGGTTAATAGATAGCAGCTTCGTTTTGGAAGCATTAAAATTCACGAGCGTTTTCTTACCCCATTCTGCGGCGGATTGGATGTCCTTTTCAAGCTCGGTGAAGTTTGCTTTTCAAAATCAGTTTTTCGTCACAAGAAAGTCGGATATACACAACTGTTGCTTCTAACCTATCCTGGAATCATTTACTTCTCTTTTGTTCATGACAGGGTTTCGTCAGGTGAACTAAGGTTCTGTTGGCTATAAAAGCTTAGCATCCGACTTCTATTTTAAATATATTAGTTTTTTACTTATTTTTTATTAAATGCCCTTATATTGTATTTATTTCTGAGATGAGTAATTTTCAGTAATATAAAAAGGCTCCAAAACTACAGTACTAAAATCCGTCGGGACGGTGGCGTAGTGGATTTAGTAGTTGGTTATACAGGTGTTAGTATCATCTAGTGGTCATGAGTTCGATTCTTGGACTTGGTAGTGACGAACCAAATTCAGTTGATTTCACGGGATATTTCGCAATAATCTATGAACACCTGATGATGACAAGATGGTACGTGGTCGAAACGTTGTGTCTATTATAACACCGATATCAACCAATGACAACAAAAGTTGAAATAGTTCCAAGATTATTGAAAATTATTCATCTAAGAAATAAATACAAATTATGACAAGTGGCACAAACCCACTAACATAATCCAGATGTCAAAATCCATCGGAAACTGAATATAAAAGGCTCCAAAAATACACCACTAAAGTCTTTCGGAACGATGGCGTAGTGGGTATAGTAGTTGGTTATACGTGTGTTAGTATCGATCCTTGGACTTGAGAGTACCAAATTCCAACATGAAAGAACAATAATTGATTTCACACGATATTTCCCAATAATCAACGAGGTAATCCATAACAACAAATCTATGGACACTTGATGATGACCAGAGGGTCGAAACGTCGTGTTTATTGTAACACCTATATCGACCAAGATGAGAACAAAAGTTCGAAAAAATTCCAAGATTATTGAAAATTACTCATTTCAGAAATAAATACAAGTTAGGACAAGTTGCACGAACCCACTAACATAGTCCAGTTGTCAAAATGCATCTGACACTCAATATAAAAAGCTCTAAAAAGTTCGAAATAAATCCAAGATTATTGCTCTTATATTATAATGTATAGATGTGGATAGACAGAGATAGATACAGGAATATCATGATCAATAAAAGATAAAACGCTAGCAGATGTTTCAAATCAAAGACAAGCTTTTGATAGATCGATCGGTTAATTGATTTTGAGATAAATTAAATTGCGTAAATTAAGACAGATGATGACAAGCTGAGATAAATATAGGCAGATTAAATTAACACGAGGTCTTTTGGTGATGCAATTCAACTTTCAAATGACTGCTTAAAAACAATTCTCTACTTGATTTTCTTAACAAACTCTAATGAAATGTGTATGAATTGTCGTTGTTTAATCATGAAAAATACGAACAGCAGCAGTACTAGTGAAAAATGTCTTTGATGTGAACGGGGAGAATAATTTCATTGAAATTGAATAAGATGAAGAGAGGAAATATACGATGCGTCACTGGCACGCCCATCCTACCAGTGACCCAACCACTCAGATAGATAGATAGATAGATAGATAGATAGATAGATAGATAGATAGATAGATAGATAATGAAGAGTTTTAGAGAGAGAGAGAGAGAGAGAGAGAGAGAGATAAGAAATAGTTTTAGATAGATAATGAATAGTTTTAGATAAATAGATAGACCGAGAGAGAGGGAGTGAGAGAAAGAGAGAAAGATGAGGAAAAGTTTTAGATAGATAATGAAGAGTTTTAGATAGAGAGAGAAATGGAAAGATAAGAAATAGTTTTAGATAGATAGATAGATAGATAGATAGATAGATAGATAGATAGAATGAATAGCTTTAAATAAATAGATAGATCTAGAGAGAGGGAGAGAGAGAAAGAGAGGGGGAGAGAGAGAAAGATGAGGAAATTTTTAGATAGATAGATAGATAGAGAATGAAGAGTTTTAGATAGAGAGAGAGAGAGAGAAACATAAGAAATAGTTTTAGATAGATAGATAGATAGATAGATAGATAGATAGATAGATAGATAGATAGATAGATAGATAATGAATAGTTTTAGATAAATAGATAGATCAAGAGAAAAAGACAGGGGGAGAGAGAGAAAGATGAGGAAAAGTTTCAGATAGATAGATAGATAGATAGATAGATAATGAAGAGTTTTAGAGAGAGAGAGAGAGAGAGAGAGAGAGAGATAAGAAATAGTTTTAGATAGATAATGAATAGTTTTAGATAAATAGATAGACCGAGAGAGAGAGGGAGTGAGAGAAAGAAAGGAAGATGAGGAAAAGTTTTAGATAGATAGATAATGAAGAGTTTTAGATAGAGAGAGAGAGAGAAACATAAGAAATAGTTTTAGATAGATAGATAGATAGATAGATAGATAGATAGATAGATAGATAGATAGATAGATAGATAGATAGAATGAATAGCTTTAAATAAATAGATAGATCGAGAGAGAGGGAGAGAGAGAAAGAGAGGGGGAGAGAGAGAAAGATGAGGAAAAGTTTTAGATAAATAGATAGATAGAGAATGAAGAGTTTTAGATAGAGAGAGAGAGAGAAACATAAGAAATAGTTTTAGATAGATAGATAGATAGATAGATAGATAGATAGATAGATAGATAGATAGATAGATAGATAGATAGATAGATAGATAAAATGTGTGCCTGAAAAGCAACGGGATTATTGTCAAAACAATTTATTTCAATTCCAAAAAACAAACTATATGGTTTCCCCTTCAAAGTAATAACACTCGAATCCAATAAAATTTCCCATCTTTCTCTGCTTCGCTTCTATGCACTGTTGAAAGGTTTCCTCTTGAATCCCTCTAAGGTCTGTCGTCACAATCCTCTCGAGAGCCTCCAAACCTTCAAAAACAGGTCCCCTTCGTGATATCCTTAGCTTGGGGGGAAAAAATAATACAAAATTAGATCAGTTGAATAGGGGGTTGTTTAGAGAACGGCGATGTTTTTTTTCTGTCCATGAACTGTTCCATGCACAGGACGTTGTGAGCAGATGCATTGTCGTGGTGAAGCAGAAACGATTTGTCCTGACTCAACACTTGTCTGTTCTTGCGCAATATCTCTGAAGATTTCCTGATTGTTCTCTGGCTTCTCGATTGATCTCTTGATCCTCTAGCAAGAACTCACTGTGGATGATGACCACAGCTCATACAACACACCCAGTCTTGTTACTTTTCACGCAGACCTCTTAGATTTGAACAGATTCACATCGATATGAACAGTTGCATCAAATATACATACCCATATATATATATATATATATATATATATATATAACATAGTGATGATCCACGTATACTGTCTTAATATGTATAGGAAAGAAAAGAATATTAATAAAAAGTTTTGAATTTAAAAATGTACTTTTTTTGGAAAGAATTTGTTTATTTTTATTATTGTATTTTATATTTCAGACCGCCCTCGGTCCTTCATCAGTATTTTTCTTTCTTTCTGCGTGTGTATGTTGAACTAAAATTGGAGTCTATTAGTAAACATTTGCAATTTTCTAAAGTATGATCAGGTTGATTAAAATGGGCTGCAATTGGGGAGTATACATTTTTTTGTCGTATATTTAGTTTGTGATTATTGAAGCGAAATCTAAAGCTATTACCGGATTCGCCGATATATCCACTGTTGGGGCAAGTTCTACATGCACACCCAGAAAGAAAGAAAAAATACTGGATTTTAAAATTAAATACACACAAGCTAGGGTTAAATAGGGACTTAGGTGTGTTGAATCTTTACAAATATTTCAATAGCTAATTTTATTTTTTTTTAGATATTCCAAGAAATTTTAATCTAAAACAAACAGACTTTCTCTACGGACGTTCCGCATGTTGTGAACAAACACATCACGTGATGTAAACACAAAAAAAATATTAGGACACTATCGTGAAATACGTTTCTAATTAAAAATTAAAAATCACTTGTTTCTGATGAAGGACCGAGGGTGGTCTGAAATATAAAATACAATAATAAAAATAAACAAATAATGTCCAAAAAAGTACATTTTTAAATTCAAAACTTTTTATTAATATTCTTTTCTTTCCTATATATATATATATATATATACATTACCGGACATAATTATTAGGCGACCCCAGTGTATTAAAAAATGATGTATTTCATACCATTTTTTTAGTATTTATTGCCAAGTGAATAATTGTAAATGAAAATAGAATGTTTCTTTTGTTAATACTGCACAATAACATGTGCATCAAATGAATTTATAAATATTTAATAATTGCCTATATTGCAGTTTCATCAATGATAGAATAAAGAAAATTTAGGGTGATTCGGACGAGTTCATCTTTGCTTCCGTGTCATGTAAAATTTTACAAAGTAATAATAACAAAAGAACCATTTTATTTTCATTTAGAATTATCCACTTGGCAGTGAATTCTTAAAAAAGTATGAAATACACCATTTTTTAAAGAAATTACGATGGCCTAATAATAATGGCCGGTAGTATATATATATATATATATATATATATATATATATATATATATATATATATATATACTGTAATTTTGTTATTATAATGGTTTATAAAAGCATAACATCTCTACAAAAAATTTCATGTTTCGGAACAATACTGTTTTTCTACAAGTGATATTTTAAAATAAATTGTAAAAATGATTTATTTAGAAAATACAAGATGAATTTATGCTTACTTAGGAAATCACGGGGTAGTAGTTGAAGAATATGTTTGTAGGTGTGTCAATATTGTTCAATCAAAAATGAAAATTAGATAACGATGAAGTGGAAGATTTGGGTAGCGAAATGAAGCAGCATGACCTGGTGTCGAGGTATGTCACTTTTAGTTTGGTCTGGCTACGATGCATAGAGGGACCATACATTATTTAAATATGTAGACAATAATTTTTAACAGCAGGTTGGATTTTAGTTTGTTTGTTTGTTTTTTGTTTTGTTTTGTTTTTTTGTTTCTTTTTTAATTATATTTTATAGTACCTCATGAGTAATGGGGCTGGAATGTTTTGGTTAGAATTAGAATTAAATAATTGTGGTACTAAGCTGTATTGTAGTTGTCAAAATCAAACACATATTGTGTAGGTCATTTATTTTTGTGAAAATTTTTTTAATTATGCTCAAATATAACTTAAAAATTAAAAATTATTTTACTAAAATAAATCACCTATTACTAGCCGTTCATTTTCTAAATAACCATGAATTCATCTTACATTTTCTAAATAAACCATTTTCACCATTTATTTTAACATATCACCTGAAGAGGAACAGTTTTGTTCTGAAACATGAAAATCTTTGTGTAGTGATATAATGCTTTTATAAATCATTGTACTAACAAAATTACAATATTAAGCTCTACCCTGTATCGAGCACTCTTTACAAAGCTAAATGCTTGAACGGTGAATTTTAATCTAACTGTTCTTTTACTTTCTTATAATATATATATATATATATATATATATATATAGTCAGTAAGTCAGTCAGTTAAGTGCCATACGTGATACACGCTTGGCCGATCATGTCTCTTTCGAGACATGACTGATTAGGCAGAATATTATCCCGCAGTAGGTTGCCATTAATTTCTGCGGTAGACTGGTTGCCAGCCAAGGCTATAGAACCCAATCTATCCTGTTATTTAACTCTTAACTGGAGGTAAGAGACGTATTAATATCTTTCCCAAGAATATTTGCGCGTAAGTTAATGCCAGGAATCCAACTGAAATTCGAACTCGGCTCCCCGCTTTCTCGTTCCAAGCCGATACCCACTGCACCACAATGCACATCCGCACATATATAGTAATATTTTTTTTTATAATAAAACATAGTTTTCTGCAACACAACTGTTATGTTTCGTCTGCCTGACGAGGTACTAATAACCAGGCACAGAAAAACAACGGCTCTTGTGTTACAGTAAACTATGTTTTATTATAAACATTTATAAAAAGATTACCATATATAATGGTCTAGTACGTATCGAGCACTCTGAAAAACCTAATTAACTATAAACAGTGAACAGTGAACCCATTATTTTGGGATATATATATATATATATATATATATATATATATATATATATATATATATAGTGCATCGAGGCAGCAGATAATTTTCTAAATATATACTGTTAAATTTAAGAGACAATGAATGTCTATTATGTTTAATCATGAGCCGTTGTAAACATCGTATTTTGGCTTTAATTTAAGGTGAAAATAAAAACAAAAATTCTCCATCATTTGGATAATTTTTTAATTAAGTTGGTTCTAAGCTTTCGGTTCACCTGAGCCATCTTAATTCCTGTTTGGCTGTGTGTATTTAAACAGGAATTAAGATGGTTCATGTGAGCCGAAAGCTTTGAACCAACTTAAAAGATTATCCAAATGATGGAGAATTTTTGTCTTTATTTTCACCTGAAATTCATACCAAAATACGATGTTTAGAACGGCTCATGATTAAACATAATAGACATTCATTGTCTCTTATATTTAACAGTATATATTTACAAAAATATATATGTATGTGTGTGTATGTGTGTTTCTGTGTGTGTGTTTGTGTGTGTACATATTATTTATCAAAATTCTCTTTTTAGACTCCCTCCAATGCAATATTTCCTCTTACTGCACCTCTCCTTTTATTCCTGTAGTAGAATTTAAAGAGATGAGGTAGTATTTACATTATTCGGACAATTGTCGTCATCGACAGTTGTATGCTCCGGCCTTCTTCAGGATCTTGGGAGTTCGAACCGAGCCCTTTATTACAATCACTGGGGTATATCATCCTCATTCCTTGCGTAAAGCCACGACAGTGGAGGTCATTAGTTATCTCCCTCTAAGCCTGCGAGTTACTTGTTCAACACTGCTGCTTAAGGACACATGGCCCAGTGGTTAAAGAGGTTGGATAGTTGCTGACTTGACTCTTAGAGTTGTGAGTTCGATACCAGGCTACAGCAGTGGTGAACGCATGTTCGAATCTTGGTGAAGGGCAGGTTTTTTCATTAGGTTTTCTCGAGTTCACAGAATAATAGACAAAAGAAACCTGTTTTTTAAAACAGGTCTACTTAGATAGGATGTGCATTGTGGCGCAGTGGATATCAGCTCGGAACGAGAAATCGGGGAACCGAGTTCGAATTCCAGTTGAATTCATTGCATTCACTTACGCGCAAATACCCTTGGGAAAGGTATTAATCCGTCTCTTCCCTCCAGTTATGGGTTAAATAACAGGACAGATTGGGTTCTATAGCTTTGGTCGGCAACCAGTCTACCGCAGAAAGCAATGGCAACCTACTGCGGGATAATCTTCTGCCCAGTCAGTCATGTCTCTTTCGAGACATGATCGCCCAAGCGTGTATCGCGCATGGCACTTAACTGACTGACTACTTAGATACGAGCATGCACTAAAATAAAGTTTTATATATATATATATATATATATATTGAGTTCTCTTGAGTTCGTCTTTTTTTTAATTTACCTGGATTACATACCAAGTGTACTATGTTATATATATATATAGGTATATATATATAGGTATATATATATATATATATTCTTTCTTCATATCGATTTATCTCAGTTTATTTTTTCTATCTGCCACAGTCTATTCATCTCTCTCTCTCTCTCTCTCTCTCTCTCTCTCTCTCTCTCTCTCATAAATAGATAGATGGATAGAGAGAGACAGATAGATGGATAGAGAGAGACGGATAGATAGATGGATAGATAGATAGAGAGAGAGACGGATAGATAGATAGATGGATAGAGAGAGACAGATAGATGAATAGATAGATGGATAGAGAGAGACAGATAGATGGATAGATGGATAGAGAGAGACGGATAGATAGATGGATAGACAGAGATAGATAGATAGATAGATAGATAGATAGATAGATAGATAGATAGATAGATATTATTAAGAATGCCGTCCAACACCATAAATATTCGTTTATATCTGATTACAGATACTGGAAAAGAAAACCCATATGTTAACCAAGAAATATACATAAAAAAAGTTATATCAGCACCTTGAAAAAAAAAACAATATGAATGTTGTCTGGTCTTTTCTGTTAGGACAACGTTAAGCGATCGATGTTCTGATCTTATGATCTCGTAATTTGATCAGCCCATTCAAAAACATGTTTACGTCATTGAATTAACGGTTTCTTTTGATGAAAATATTTTCGTTCCATGTCATCATTTTGTGCCACGCCTTGTTTTTTTTTTTTGTTTTTTTTACTTCTTCAGTAATATTCTCCTCTACTTTTGGTATAATTCGGCAAAGAAATTTCCTCTTTCACAACGGATGTAAAATTTGTGGAGTAGATAGATCTATCTATCGCCCGGTTCACACTCCACCCACGTCTATTGAACAGGTTAAGAGGCTCATCCCTTGTTCCCTGTTTAGGTTGTGGTTTCCGGTTTTTCTCTTTTCCAATCTTTTCACTCTTTTTTTTTAATTTAATTTAATTTTTTTTCAATTGGAGTAGATAGACTAAACTATCGCCCGGTTCACACTCCACCCACGTCTATTGAACAGGTGAAGAAGTTCATCCCTTGTTCCCTGTTTAGGTTGTGGTTTCCGGTTTTCTCTTTCCAATCTTCTCACTCTTTTCTTTTTTTTCTTTTTTTTTTCAATTGGAGTAGATAGACTAAACTATCGCCCGGTTCACACTCCACCCACGTCTATTGAACAGGTTAAGAAGCTCATCCCTTGTTCCCTGTTTAGGTTGTGGTTTCCGGTTTTCTCTTTCCAATCTTCTCACTCTTTTCTTTTTTTTTTTCTTTTTTTTTTAATTGGAGTAGATAGACTACACTATCGCCCGGTTCACACTCCACCCACGTCTATTGAACAGGTTAAGAGGCTCATCCCTTGTTCCCTGTTTAGGATGTGGTTTCCGGCTTTCTCTTTTCCAATCTTTCCACTATTACGTAGCCCCCTGCAAATCAGTGGCGTTACCGCCTTGCTCGGGGTGATATGATTAAAAAAAAATAAAAATAAGCCTATTGTGAGTGGTCAGTCACTTATGACCATTTGTGCTTATAAATTTTTGTAGAAGTTTGTCTTGAATGTCACTTAATTCAGTGAAAACAGTTCCTGTTTTCTTTACTGTCAACACTATCGCTTGTATTATTGCTATCATTGAACTTACTGACAATGCTGGTGTGCACAAATGACACTGAAATAACAGTATTGGGCCCCATTTCCATTATTTCTTTTGTCAAGACAATTCAGCATAAACTGGATAAATTCAAGATTGATTTTGATTCTGGAATCCTCCATTTTCTCAGATTGTTAGGATTGGAGGGAAGAAAAAAAAATGTCGAAGCTGGTTGACCCCCGCCCCCCACATTGAAATGCACATATTAAAAACAACTTAAATGGGTGCAACCATTAATCATCGTACTTTATAAATCAATCTCCTTAGCTAGATATAAAATGGATAGTTTAACATGATGTATATATAGTGTACATTTTTTGTGCAGATTGGAATAGTATGATTAGGAAGGCCAAGTGCTGTATTATACAGTGCAGGTACCTAAGGGATAGAAGTTCACTTTACCCTCCTTGCTGTTCCCTCATGTCCCTCCTCCCCCCATGAAAACCCATTTCTACTTTTCTTTAAAATGTCTATTGAACAGGTGAAGAGGCTCATCCCTTGTTTCCTGTTTAGGATGTGGTTTCCGGCTTTCTCTTTTCAAATCTTTTCACTCTTACGTAGCCCCCTGCACGTCAGTAGCGTTACCACCTTACTCAGGGTGATATGATTTAAAAAAATAAAAATAATAAAAAATAAGCCTATTGTGAGTGGTCAGTCACTTATGACCATTTGTGCTTATAAAGAAAAAAAAAAGATCCTTTTGCCAGTTTTCATTTCCGATAATAAAATAAAAATAATTCATCTGACTCCTTCAATTTAATCTCACAAAAGCAAAAATGATCCCACACAAAGAATTAAAAAAGAATGGAAAACAGTCCCAAAGAAAGCAGTAAAACTCATGTTAAATTATCTAACTTCAGTATCTGTTTAGCATGTGGTTTCCGGCTTTCTCTTTTCCAATCTTTTCACTTTTTTCTTTTTTCATTCTTTTTCTATTGGAGTAGATAGACTAAACTATCGCCCGGTTCACACTCCACCCACGTTTATTGAACAGGTGAAGAGGCTCATCCCTTGTTCCCTGTTTAGGATGTGGTTTCCGGCTTTCTCTTTTCAAATCTTTTCACTCTTACGTAGCCCCCTGCACGTCAGTGGCGTTACCGCCTTGCTCAGGGTGATACGATTAAGAAAAAATAAGAAAAAAAGAATCACAAGTGAAGAAACTATTAGAATCGAAATAACAGTTTCATTTTTTTATTATTTTTAATCATTTCACCCCAAGCAAGGCATTCCACTGCCACTATTGCGCTTGGGGCTACATAGGGGAAGGTAAAGAGAAGGAGTGGTTAGATATTGGAAATGTCAGAAGTGGGGTGATAGGTAGTTGGGGGATGGGAAGAATGTTTGAAAGAATGGAAGTGAGTTATTATGCCAACTGTTTATAAGAAATTGTAATGTGGATATAAAGTGGGGGATCAAATCTATATTATAATCAATATATAAACTGATCCCTTATTTTGTGGCCATGCTATTTTCTATACAGTTGTATTCTAGATATCTGGGCTTGAGCTTGTGGATGACAGAACGAGGGTTGCATGGTGTAACAGGAGAAGGTGTGCTAAGAGCTACCAGGGACAGGGAGATGTAGAGAGCCATGATTGCCTTCGTCCAGAAAGGACAAGGCTCATAGAAGAAGATTTTTTTTAATCATTTCACCCAAAGCAAGGCATTCCCCTGCCACTATTGCGCTTGGGGGCTACATAGGGGAAGGTAAATAGAAAGAGTGGTTAGATATAGGAAATGTCAGAAGAGGGGGCGATAGATGGGTAAGGATACCGAGGCTGACGGTTGGGTGGATGGGAAGAGTGTTTGAAAGAATGGAAGCGTGTTAGTGTGTTAGGAGGTGTCTATTGACCTTACATTTAAACCCCTGGAGATTGTAGCCGTCGGGGAAACAGTCATGTGGAAGGGATTTCCACAGTCGGGAAGTGCGAGAAAAGAAACTGTTGGAGTAGAAATTGCGGTTGCATTTTATCGGTTTCATTGTAAAAGGGTGGGATCTAGTTGCCAATCTAGTATCTCGTGCAAATTCGAACCTAGGGGGCACCAGTGATCTAAGTTCATCGGAGCAGAAGCCGTGAAAGTATTTATAGAAGAGACACAGGGAAGCCAGGTCGCGCCGGTGAGAGAGAGACTGCAGGCGATCTGCCAAGTCGTTATCTGTCACATTACAGACCCTCTGCTGTACCTTGCCGAGAAGCCCAAGGAGAATAGCAGAGGGGCACCCGACCAGATATGGCAACAGTATTCAATGCACGGGCGGATGATAGATTTATATATGTGCAAGATAGATTCAGACGGATAAAACCTCCGGGCCCTGCACAGAGAACAAACTTTCATAATAGCGGATTTAGCAATGGATTCGATATAGTCATTCCACTTGAGGTCCGCTGAAAGTGTGAGACCAAGGAGGCGTAGTGTTTTACTCTCTGGGAGGCAAGCCTGGTCCATGCTAATGGGAGGTAGGTGTGATTGTCTATGATGGTTAATTGGTAGTAGCTTCATTTTAGAAGCATTAAATTTTACGAGCCATTTCTTACCCCAGTCCACTACGAATTGGAGGTCCTTTCCAAGCTCGGCTGCAAGGTTAGCTTTGTCGCCCACACCAGATTTTTGATCGAGGCGAGAGTAAACTGTGGTGTCATCGGCGTACATACCTACTTGGGATCTTATGGTATCAGAGAGATCATTAATGTAGATCAGAAAGAGCGTAGGACCTAGGATAGAGCCTTGAGGGACACCCGCTTTCGTATGGTAGTTCTGGGAGGCATGTGCGTTTAATACCACTTTCAATGTACGGTTAGATAGGAATGACTGGATTAGTTCAAACAAATGTCCAGCTATACCATAGCTCCGCAGTTTGCATAGAAGGCCAGCATGCCAAACTCTGTCGAACGCTTTAGAGATATCCAAGGCGACGGTTCGGGCTTCGCCATTCCTGTCGAGTAGTGCCTGATATATATACTCGGTGATGGTCGTTAGCATAACAGCAGTAGACCTGGTGAAGCGGAAACCATACTGCTTGTCCGAGAGGAGCCTGTGTGTTGTGGGATGCTGAACCACCTCGGCGTTGATAATGGCCTCGAACACTTTGCCAAAGATCGGAAGAAGGCTGATAGGGCGGTAATTTGCGGGGTCCGAGGGTTCTCCAGTGTCTTTGAATATAGGAACTACAGAGAAAGATTTCCAACAGGTAGGAAAGCAGGAAGCAGAGAGGCAGAAGTTGTAGAGCAGAGAACAATAATTTTCAAACTAAAAAGTTGGGACCAACCTGCCAATCTAGTCAGTCATACGTTATACACGCTATGGCGATCATGTCTCGAAACAGATATGACTGAATGAGCAGAATATTTTCCAGCAGTAGATTGCCATTATCTTCTGCTGTAGACTGGTTACTAACCAAGGCTATAGAATCCAATCTGTCTTGCTATTGAACCTATGGCTGGAGAGAAAAGTGACGGGTTTATACTTTTCCCAAAAGTATTTGCGAGCAAGAAAATGCAGCGAATTTAACTAGAATTCGAACTTGGCTCATACGACACAACCAGTCTCGATACTTTTCACGCAGACCTCTTAGATTCGAACAGATTCACATCGATATGAACAGTCACATTATATATATAAAAACTTATTTAAAAATGGAACTTTGTCTGCGTGTGTGTATGGGTGTGTGTGTGTGTGTGTTACGTATAGACTCCGAAACGGCTGAACTGATTTTCTTGAAAATTTACACAGTTGTACTATAAGCATCTGCGAATGTTCTTAGCTAGGTTTTGTGTCGAGGTACCCTCGATAAATATCGAAAATCGATAATTGAAAAAATCGGGTTATAGAAGGAGTGGTCTGATTTTAATCAAATCTAATACACTCATAGACAAAAACATAAGAAAAGATATTTAAAAGTTTCAAGGTTGCAGTTCTTACAATAGTGCAGAAAATCGATAATATATATATATATATATATATATATATATATAAGACAAGATGTTTGTGTCTGTGTCTGTTTATCTGCCTGTATGTCTGTTTTTTCAGCTCTTTTATTTTAGTTTTTGCTTCGGGTTTGGCTCTAAGTAGATATAATTATAGTTCTTAGTCTCAGCCATGATACCATTTACTCAGAGGACTTATTTAGCCTTCAAAATTCAGTTTACGACGAAAAAAACTTAATTGATATCGATACCAGGAAATCAAAATTTGACTTACATCCTTTCATTTTTATTTCAGTCTACGGTTTCGCTTTAACTGGAAACAACTATTGCTTTTTAGTCTTTGGTGCCAATGTGCAAAGAGTCTGAGCTCCAGGACCGTGGATTAGTTTTAAAGCTTTCATTACACCCAATAACGACGAGCTATACTGCTAGTTTTTATATATAAGTGTTCCTCATGTATAGCCCAGATCCAGCGGCAGTATATAACAAAATGTTGTTAACTTCCATGACAATACAAGGCGGGTGGCCTGTTCTACCCAATTTGACATATTCACTTTACCTTGTATCAACCGATTATTATCCTGTATGGTCGCAGTAAAACACTCTGATTTGGCAAGATTTCTCCAAAGAAAACCATATTGAAATGAAATTTTTCCCATCGATGTTTGTGGAATTTTTTTCCAAAGATATCGAAGAACTGTTTGATAAATGGCAACAAGAAGCCACAAATAATGGCGAATATATAACTTGATAAAATGTTATTGTATTTTACATTTTCAAGAAAAAATTTAATAAAAAAAGCGGAAATTAATAATATTTAGGACTCAACCTAATATGTCCAGTCCGTGTGCTATTTTCGAATACGTATTTTTTAAGCTTTCCCATTGTTTAGACAAAACTGAATAGAAAAGTAAACTGGATATTTTTCAAGACAAATGCAATATGGAGATATGTTCGTCATGATAAGTAACCGCTCGGAATCGAACTTATTTTCATGTCAACAAATTTTCATGAAAAAACAAGCAAAACGTAATTTTTAAACCGTGTTTTCACGAAAGTTTGTATTGTTTTGAACCGTTCTATTTTTTTTTTTTTTTTCAATGCTTCAGAAAGCAAAATAACATCTTATGACGAACAGTAAGCGAACAGAAAGAAAGAATATCTGGTAAACAGTTTTTTTTTATATCCTGTTAAAGTTATCATAAAGAAAGAAAACTTGATTTGTTCATAAATGAACAAGTAAAAACGATGAAAATAAAATAAAAGGATCAACTAATCGATAAGATTTTTAACTACTGTATTATCCGTAAATGGGAAGAGCGGCATATTTACATTTATACCGGCAATTTTACCTGAAAACATATATATATATATATATATATATATATATATATATAGATATATCTATTTATATATATATATAGATATAGATATAGATATATCTATTTATATATATATATATATATATATATATATATATCATGAAAGAACTCTAGCCTCTAAACTACACTAATGCGTATTGACTTTCATAAGATAGTATTTAAAGTATAACATCTACAGTAATCTAATTATGTACAATAATGAATCATGTTCAATAGAGATGAAAAATTCAATTAGAAAAATAAATACAATGTATCTAAATGCAAATTAAATCCTTTCATCATAGATCATTCCATCTTAAACAAATCAACAATATTTGGTGGCATTTTTAAAACTATCTTGAGATTTTTCTTATTCATAAGTTGCATAATTTTAATACATTTAACATTATGCGTAAAAATATTCAATTTGTGCATTTTTTTTTTCTTCGAAATTTACCATGAGCAAAACAAATTCACAGATTTGGACAAAAAAACAACTCAGAATGACATTAAAATCCGCAAAAAAATTTCATATTTTAATAGTCTATGTACTTTTTTTTTTTTTATCGTTTCACCCCAAGCAAGGCAGTACCACCACTGATGCGCAGGGGCTACATAAGAGAGTAAAAGTTTCGCCAGGAGGAGAGTGAAGAGAAAGACGAACCAGTTACAGAAAGGGCAAAAAAAGGATAGGAACACAGGAGTGTGGACAGTTGCAAAGGTAGAGAGAAAGGAAACGAACAAGATACACGGGGTGATGTAGAAAGGGCTGGAGGTACATAAGAGAGTTGAAGTATTAGGCAGGAGGAGAGTGATGACAAAGATGAACCAGTTACAGGTGGTGTCAGAGAAAGGGCAAGAGAAGGATGGGAACATAGGTGTGAAGACAGTTGCAAAGGTAGAGAGAAAGGAAACGAACAAATACACGGGGTGATGCAAAGAGGACTGGGGTCAAGTGGATAAGAGATGGGAATTGATTTTGCATTTAA
The DNA here is from genome assembly GCA_037127315.1 of Ascarosepion bandense. Taxonomy (NCBI): domain Eukaryota; kingdom Metazoa; phylum Mollusca; class Cephalopoda; order Sepiida; family Sepiidae; genus Ascarosepion; species Ascarosepion bandense. Next base: position 20,947 of record JBBBDQ010001979.1, read on the forward strand.
ATTCCTTCAGGTTGTAGCCGTCAGGAAAGCAAGTATATGGAAGGGAATTCCACAAGTGGGAAGTGCGAGAAAAGAAGCTGACGGAGTAGGATTATCGGCTGCATTTGGTTGATCTAACTGTAAATGGGTGGGACCTTGTTGCCAGTCTGGTTGCATGAGTAAATTCTTATGTAGGGGCACCAGTGACTAAGTTCGTCGGAGCAGAAGCCATGAAAATAGTTGTTGAATAGACAGAGAGAAGCCACGTCCCACCAGTAAGAAAGTGGCTGGAGTCGAGCTGCCAAACTTGAGTTAAAATATCAAATGCAGATCAAATATGGATCGGAATCCGACAGTTTGATAAAATAAAGAACAAATAGGAAACGTTTAAGAAAACTGAATGCATAGCCATCAATAAAAAGAGGAGTCCAAAATGCCACCTACCGGCGGGGATACTACGAGGGTCATTCAATAAATAAGGTGAATTTTTTGGTATAAAGACTTCTAATACAGATAGAAGCGTACTTTTTTCTTTTTTTTTTCAACGTAGTCTCCCCGCAGTGTCACACACATTTCCCATCTGTGCACAAGCTTCCGTATTCCCTCAGCGTCAAATCTTTGGACTGATGTCTCAGCCACTCGCTCACAGCACTTGACTTTATCGTCACTTTCAAACTTCGTTCCTCTCGTGAACACTTTCAAAGGACCAAACAGGTGAAAATCTGAAGGGGCAAGGTTTGGGCTGTAAAGGGGATGAGGGAGCAGTTCCCAGCCCAGATCGTTGATGGTCTGCACTGTTTGGGCTGCTGGGTGAGGCCTTCGAGTAGGCAAAGTCATCATGGACAATTTTGTGTGCTGTCCCAACAAATAGGCTCAAAGGCCTTACAATGTCATCCACTGTTATCCTTCTGTCAGACTGAATGAGGTCATTGACTGATTCGATCACCTCAGGAGACTTCACTTCTGTAGGCCTCCCAGGCCTGTCTTCATCCTCAAACTGTTCCGTCCTTCTTTAAACAATTTAGCCCACTTGTAGGCATTTTTTGGCTGAAACATGTGGCACCATACACAGTTGACATTCTGCTATGAATTCCAACTGGGTTGCACCCTTCAGCAACTAAAACTTGATAAATGACCTCTGTTCAATCCTGGAGCATGCTTCTTATTCGGCCATCTTTGTTAATCTCCAAAACTTTCAAAGTTTTTTTTTCAATCTGCAAAAAATTAAGTTCTTTGAAAAAGAAGTAAAGGAAAAAAAAATTTACAAAGTAAGCGTCTATCTGTATTAGAAATCCTTATACCGAAAAATTCACCTTATTATCGTAAAATCAAACAAGTACAGAAATTTAGATATCTTGAAAGTGTTTTAACAGAGGACGGAATATGCGACATTGTGATCCGAAGGCGTATTGGGATGGCGAAATGTTATATATCCACTTCTGGTATATACTGCTTCGTTGACGAATATAAACTTGGACCCAATGACAATCTACTTCACGTGCAAAATGACGGACTGCAACACATTTATATAAAATATAAAATTATATCATTATTCCGTTTCTTCGGTGACGTGATTGTGGAGTGGAGTACGGGTTTGGTCGGAGGTAGCCAGTCTCTCTCTCTCTCTCTCTCTCTCTCTCTCTCTCTCTCTCTCTCTCTGTGTGTGTGTGTGTGTGTGTGTGTGTGTATGTGTGTGTGTGTGATCTGAACTCAGATGTCTCATCTATTAAATAGGCGAGCCTCGCTCGACACGTGGCACTTCCGTCCTGCATTGTATTTATATTTCCTGTGCTTATTTCTTTGATCTCAACCTCACCTGTTCGTCAAAGCAAAACCTAGCCTACACCTGGTTCTCGCACTCTCTGACACCGCAACACAACATCCACCTTCCCTCAGTTCCTGCCGGCCCTGCGTCGCTCAGTGCAAATTACACTTCTTGGTCAAATTATACCGCGTTGCCAAAGAATATATAACACAAGGTTGTATATTCCAGAATCTGAGTACAGTGCTGAGAGACAGAAAAATTTCGCTGGAATCAAAAAAGTGAGTACTAGACTGTTATGTGATGTCTGTCCTTCCATATGACAGCGAATGCTGGACAATCTCAACAAAGCAAGATTTTAAGCAGCCGAAATAATGGTTCTACAGAAGGATGCTGAGGATAATATAGACCGAACAACGACGAGGTTTTGGAGAGGATAAAACTTAAAAAGGAAACTGATATTTAACATCAGGAAAAGGCAGCTGAAGTTTCTGCGACATATAATGAGGACAGAGGGCTTTGAGAATCTGATACTCATAGGACATATAGAGAAAAAGAGAGACAAGGGAAAACAATGCGTGTCATATTTGATGGGCTTGAGCAAAAGGATTGCAGAGTAGGGTTGGGGACGGTAACAAGAGATAGAGTGTTAAGAACTACGAGGGATAAAAAGATGTGGAAGGCGGTGATCGCCTACGTTGTGGAGGGATATGATATATACAAGAAGATATTAACCTTGGAATTATTTTGAAATTTTGTTCTCATCTTGGTTGATATAGGTGTTATAAAAGACACGACGTTTTGACCAAGTACCCCTCTGGTTATCATCAGGTGTCTCGTTGATTATTGCGAAATAGCCTGTAAAATCAATTATTGTTCTTTCACGTTAGAATTTGGTTCGTCACTACCAAGTCCAAGGTATGGACACCTGATGATGACCAGAGGGTACTTGGTCGAAACGCCGTGTCTATTATAACACCTATTTAGACCAAGATGAGAACAAAAGTTCCAAATAATAATAATAAGATTATTGAAAATTACTCATCTCAGAAATAAATACAAAAGAAGATCTTAATCTAACTTGTTTCAGTTTCATTAAAGCTTCGTTAGAGTCTGAGAGAAAACAGTTTCATTTGTAATACATATAAATGTTGGTAGGAAAAGCAAATGTTGATGATATCGAGAGTCACAAAGCACTTGCCCGGGACATCCAATCAGACATGCCCTTCACCACACAAGATGAAATTCAGAGACAATATGCGCCGGACCAAGGTGGGTATATTCAAGGGTGTTTATATTTTAAAAAAAAAAAAAAAAAGCATACACACGTAGTTTGAACTTGAACGAAAACGAGGACTACTTCAAATATTTCATATGCTAAAATTCACCAAATACAAGACTCAAAAGCAACTCAATATATAGGTTACTGCTAAAATCAATACTAATAAGCATGGACCAAGTGATTCTCCCTGAGAGTAATACACTACGCCTCCTCGGACTTAGCCTGTCCTCAGACCTCAAATGGAACCACTATATTGAATCCATAGCAAAATCTACTGCTAAGAAAATTGGGTCACTATGTCGATCCAGGATGTTTTTTTCCACCTGAATCCATCATGCATATATATAAGTCAACCATCCGTCCGTGGATGGAGTACTACTGCCATTTATGGTCAGGTGCCCCTGCCGTTCTCCTCAGTGTTCTTGACAAGCTCCAAAGGAGAGACTGTAATGTGATAGGTACTGATCTGGCGACTCGACTGCAGCCACTTCCCCATCGTCGAAATGTGGCCTCCCTTTGTTTGTTCTATAAATACTTTCATGGCTTCTGCTCGGATGAGCTTAAGTCACTGATGCCTCCTCAACAGGTGTTTACTCGTGCAACCAGACTGGCAACTGGGTCCCACCCTTTCACAGTCAGGTTAGCCAAATGCAGACGACAATTCTACTCCTGCAGCTTCTTCTCAGGCACTTCCCGCCTGTGGAACTCGCACCCGTATTCTTGCTTTCCTGACGGCTACAACCTCCAGAAATTTAAATGCAAAGTCAATACTCATCTACTAACCACTGGACTCTAGCTCTCTCCCCTCCCCTGTATAACCTTCCCTTTCTCTCCACCTATGTATCTGTCATCGCACCTGCTTTCTCAGCTTTCTATTGTTCCTTTCTAACTAGTTTGTACTCCTCACTATTTTCTAATTAATCTTTTTACATTTATGTAGCCCCCTGCACATCAGTGACGTTTCTGCCTTGCTCGGGGATTTAAAATACCGGCCATAATTATTAGGTGACTCCAGTGTTTTAAAAAATGATGTATTTAATACTACTTTTTAGTATTTATTGCCAATTGAAAAATTGTAAATGAAAATAGAATGGTTCTTTTGTTAATACTGCACAATAACATGTGCATCAAATGAATTTATAAATATGTAATAATTACCTATATTGCAGTTTCATCAATGAAAGAATTAAAATTTAGGGTGAATCGGACGAATTCATCTTTGCATTCTTTCTTTGTAAAATTTAGCAAAGTAATAACGTTTTGGATTCCGGGTGAGGAATCGCACAAAATAATGAACAACAAAAACAGATATGGAGATAGAAAAGTAGGTTATATTGAACTTAATATGCAAACTTGAACGCAGATAATAAAAAGTCCAAGTTTAGTAATAGTTACTTAGGTAATTAAATTGTGGAAAGGTATTATAACGAACATCCTGAAGAAAGGCGGCATAATGGAAGAAGAAATAACGAGCAAAACTCATATATCTCCCTCATTCCCTTCTCTCCCTCCCTCTCTCTCTCTCTCTCTCTTTCTCTTTCTCATTCTCTCCCTCCCTCTCTTTCTCTCTCTCTCTCTTTCTCTTTCTCATTTTCTCCCTCCCTCTCTTTCTCTCTCTCTCTTTCTCTTTCTCATTTTCTCCCTCTTTCTCTTTCTCATTCTCTCTTTCTCTCTCTTATTCTCTCTCTCATTCTTTCTCTTTCTCTCGCATTCTTTCTCTTTCTCTCTTTCTCATTCTCTCTCTTTCTCTCCCTCATTCTCATTCTCTCCCTCCCTCTCTTTCTCTCTCTCTCTTTCTCTTTCTCATTTTCTCCCTCTTTCTCTTTCTCATTCTCTCTTTCTCTCTCTTATTCTCTCTCTCATTCTTTCTCTTTCTCTCACATTCTTTCTCTTTCTCTCTTTCTCATTCTCTCTCTTTCTCTCCCTCATTCTCATTCTCTCCCTCCCTCTCTTTCTCTCTCTCTCTCTTTCTCATTTTCTCCCTCCCTCTCTTTCTCATTCTCTCTTTCTCTCTCTTATTCTCTCTCTCATTCTTTCTCTTTCTCTCACATTCTTTCTCTTTCTCTCTTTCTCATTCTCTCTCTTTCTCTCCCTCATTCTCATTCTCTCCCTCCCTCTCTTTCTCTCTCTCTTTCTCTTTCTCATTTTCTCCCTCTTTCTCTTTCTCATTCTCTCTTTCTCTCTCTTATTCTCTCTCTCATTCTTTCTCTTTCTCTCACATTCTTTCTCTTTCTCTCTTTCTCATTCTCTCTCTTTCTCTCCCTCTTTTTCATTCTCTCACTCACACACACACACACACACACACACACACACACACACTATCGGCCATAATTATTATGCTGTGGTGATACCGACCGAACAAAAGCGATGAACCGGATGTGTGCTCTCTCACAACTAAAAGTCAAATGAATAAAAATCATCGTACGCATCCGGATCCGCGCAGATGTTCCGGTTGAAAAATAAAAATTAATCAAAGATCAAATTACCAATTTTATTTATCAGCCAATGAGAAGCCCAGATCCAAATACAAGGAAGAAATTCGAAACGAGCCAGTTGATCCAAAAATGCTGTTATAAAAAACAGAGACTAAGCATAAAAAAACAGAAAGGCACAGACAGAGGAGAAGATAGTAATTAGTTTCTTCCTTGACCTATGTCAAGCTACTACTATGCTCGCCTTCTTCTTCCTCACCTGTTCTCAAAGTACTAACTGACCTTTTCTAAGACATTCCACACAAACCAACTCACTGACTCACTGACCTTAGAAACGGCAACTTGAAAATGAACATTCCTTTCTTTCAGATCATCATACCTTCTATGAACGCTTTTACCTCCGTTGAACTTTTATTTCAAGCATTACTTATTTTGTAAAACATTGATTGAAATGTATATATGTATAAATGTTATTTTACACTCAAAAATTGCCTTTCTTGAATTTATGAATTATAGTAGGCTGTCTTCCCACAAGGCCAAATTCCGTTAACATGCTACGGAATCCTACTACCCCTCACTACAAATGAAATAAGAGAAGAGATACCCGCTATAATGCCACCCCAGTGATTAAAAAAAATATGTATTTCTTACTATTTTTTAGTATTTATTGCCAGGTAAATAATTGTAAATGAAAACAGAATTGTTCTTTTGTTAATACTGCACAATAACATGTGCATCAAATGAATTTATAAATATTTAATAATTACCTATGTTGCAGTTTCATCAATGAAAGAATGAAGAATATTTAGGCTGATTTGGATGAGTTCATCTTTGCTTCATTGCCTTGAAAGCTTTAAAACTAATCCATGGTCCTGGAGCTCAGACTCTTTGGACGTTGGCACGAAAGACTAAAAAGCAATAGTTGCAAATAATAATAACAAAAGAACCATTCTATTTACATTTGGCAATAAATACTAAAAATAGTATGAAATACATCATTTCTTAAGAAGAAAACTGGGGTTGCCTAATAATTATGGTCGGTAGTGTAGGTTACTGCTAAAATCGATACTATTAGCTATAGAAATAAAGAATACGATATAAATGAATGAGGTGTGGCAGAAATGAAATATTATAAGTATAGGGAGGATAAATAACGGTTGAAACATAAGCGGTATAATCAGTTGATCACACATGTCATATATTCTGGAATCAACATGGGATTATTTCAGTCGAAGCTGGAATCCAGAAGAATTATGCAGTGTATTGTTCTAGGTCATGAATTATAAACAATAGGATATAATTTAATCCAATTATTCGATCAAAAGAGAATATAATTTACATTAACGTATTTTGGGTTATCTAAACTTATTTATAAATGGAACTTTGTCTATGTGTGTGTGTGTGTGTGTGTGTGTGTGTGTGTGTGTGTGTGTGTGTGTGTGTGTGTGTGTGTGTCCGTTACCTATAGACTCCGAAACGGCTGAACCGATTTTCTTGAAAATTTACACAGTTGTACTATAAGCGTCTGCAAGTGTTCTTAGCTAGGGTTTGTGTCGAGGTACCCTCGATAAATATCGAAAATCGATAATCAAAAAAATCGGGTTATAGAAGGAGTGGTCTGATTTTAATCAAATCTAATACACTCATAGACAAAGACATAAGAAACGGTATTCAGAAGTTTTAAGGTTGCAGTTCTTACAATAGGGCAGATAATTTTATATCGATACCAGGAAATCAAAATTTGACTTACATCCATTCATTTTTCTTTCAGTCTACGGTTTCGCTTTAACTGGAAACAACTATTGCTTTTTAGTGTTTCGTGCCAACGTCCAAAGAGTCTGAGCTCCAGGACCATGGATTAGTTTTAAAGCTTTCATTACACCCGGGCAACGCCGGGCTATGCGGCTAGTGAAACAATAAATAAAGAAATTAATTATATTTTAATAAGCCGACGGGAAATATTTTTTTGTTGTCAGAAACAATGAAATAAACAGGTATTGCGTCAGCATGTCGAAGTTGTAAAAATTTTTGAACAGTGAAGTAAGCGATAATGTGATTACGTCAAAATGCAACTGGCCAAAAACAACAACTGGTGTTTAGGCCTGCCCGGGAATTACGTAATTGGGTGTCGCTCGACAGAGCGTGAACAGATATATATATATATATATATATATATGTGTGTGTGTGTGTGTGTGTGTGTGTGTGTGTGTGTGTGTGTGTGTGTGTGATAGTGTTTTTCCGGGTCGAGTCAAAAGACAGAGGAGAAAACATAGAGCAGCCAAGGTCGGGATACGAAAAGAACTCAAGGAAAGATAACTCTACAACCGTCACTACCTCGTATGAGTGTGCTTCCTCTGACTTCTCTTTAGCACACAATCATCACATTTCAGTGAATAAACTGAATATATTTTCATACACACGCTGTCCGTCGTTATATTTCAAGTCGATCACTAACTTTGGTTTGTAGGTTATACAGCCTAAGTCGCTCAGGTATACGTCATTGGTATACCACATATGTTGAATTGGGACAGATATCGAATTGATATCCATATAAATGGAACTTTGTCTGTGTGTGTGTGTCCTTTACCTATAGACTCCGAAACGGCTGAATCGATTTTCTTGAAATTTTACACAGTTGTACTATAAGCGTCTGCGAGTGTTCGTAACTAGGTTTTGTGTCGAGGTACCCCCGATAAATATCGAAAGTCGATAATCGAAAAAATCGGGTTATAGAAGGAGTGGTCCCATTTTAATAAAATTTGATACACTCATAGACAAAGACATAAGAACGATATTCAGAAGTTTCAAGGTTGCAGTTCTTATAATAGTGCCGAAAATCGATAATATATCTATATATAAAAGGCAAGATGTTTGTGTGTTTGTCTGTTTATCTGCCTGTATTTCTGTATTTTTTCAGCCCTTTTATTTTTGTTTTTGCTTCGGGTTTGGCTCTAAGTAGATATAATTGTAGTTCTTAGTCTCAGTCATGATACCATTTACTCAGAGGACTTATTTAGCCCTCAAAATTCAGTTTACGACAAAACCTTATTTGATATCGATACCAGGAAATCAAAATTTGACTTACATCCATTCATTTTTCTTTCAGTCTACGGTTTCACTTTAACTGGAAACAACTATTGCTTTTTAGTCTTTGGTGCCAACGTCCAAAGAGTCTAAACTCCAGGACCATGGATTAGTTTTAAAGCTTTCATTACACCCGAGCAACGCTGGGCTATACTGTTAGTGGTACATATAACCAACTGGTGCCTGTTGACTTGCTTTGATTTTTATAAAAATCATTGACTGGAAAAGAACCTCGTGGTAATATGCGAGAACTCTAGACGATCTTGGTTACGGACGGCATCGAAGGCAGTTAAGTTACATTGTGGGAACTCTGCTTTCGTGTTAATTGGGGGAAAAGGGTTACTAGTTCAAATAAAAGCTAAGAATAGAACAGCATGCTTTTTTTCAAATTTAGTACAGAGTCTAAGCAAGGAATTAAAAACATGGCTTGTTTGGTATCGAACGCTTTAAGAGAGCCGTATCAGGATACGACCCGAAACAGCGGACAAAAGGGTGTCAACCGTTGACTAAGACGTTGGAATGGGAGGCGTGATCAGTTATTCATCAACTGACGAGGATGATTGCCAAAAGGGTTGTATCTTGGAGTCTATTTACGTAGATGGGTAAGTTGCTGATAGATGACCTGACAGCGAGATAAGCGACGATCCTCAAATAGGAGAAACGGCCATTGGGACGAAAAGAACTGATGCATTTATTGGGTCCATAGATGGACACAGAACTAGGAGGGAAAGATTGAGACGTCTTGTGGACTTGCTGACAGCATGCTGTAGATTATGATAAGAAAAGAAGATTGCTAGAGAAATGAAAACCGCTTTAGATAGTGGATTATATTAGTTTCGTTATGTCATTGTATGCAGTAGTTAAAATTCGTAGGAAGCGTTGAGTTGTTCTTTATTTGTAGTAAGACAGGCCGATTAAAAAAAACAAAAAAGAACTGGGTTAAATGAAACTGTAAACGATTAATCCTCCAAGCAATGTGCATGCCCATTATCAAAAGATACCATCAGTTTTTTTCGGGTTTTTTTTTTGTTTGTTTGTTTGTTTGTTTGTTTGTTTTTTTTTCCCCCGGTGAGACTTTAGATGACAAGCACTACGGTTAATGGCAGATTTCCGTGTTAAGTCAGAGTATGGTTGCAATTTAGGAAATTATACGTGTAACGTTGAAAGTCTAGCAGAGGTACAAATTGTGTATGTGAAGATCATTTACCCAATGTCAATTTGAATATCATGGCGCGGTTATAACCTACGATCTTGGGTCGTGCATCGAGATGTCTACAGGCATGTTTCGATGCGGAAGAAAAAGAAAGACAAAAAGAAAAAATTAACGAACTTTAACAACATTACAGGACGTGTGTGTGTGTGTGTGTGTGTGTGTGTGTGTGTGTGTGTGTGTGTGTGTGTGTGTGTGTGTGTGTGTGTGTGTTCAGAAAAACAAAAGAAACGGAAAATGAACTTGTAAACTTTGTAGAAACTTCTTTTGATAGGGGATCTTAGGAAAAAAGAAAAAAGGGAAAACGAACTTTTGATCATTGTATGACTTTCATTTGTTGTTCTGTGTGTCTTAAGAAAACAAAAAGAAACGAACTTTCTGAACAGTATTATATTGCTTTTTAGTCTTTCGTACCAACGTCCAAGGAGTCTGAGCTCCAGGACCATGGATTAGTTTTAAAGCTTTCATTACATCCGAGCAATGCCGGGCTATACTCCTGCTATATATATATATATGTGTGTGTGTGTGTGTGTGTGTGTGTGTGTGTGTGTGTGTGTGTGTGCGCGCGCGCGTGTGTGTGCGTGCGCGCAATTGGTAAATTGTCGCAATTATTTTATTAGGTGCGATTGGTAAATTGTCGTAATTATTTTATTATTTCAAATATTCTTTAGGCTGAGTCTGAGCTCCAGGACCATGGATTAGTTTTAAAGCTTTCATTACACCCGAGCGACGCCGGGCTATACTGCTAGTCCTGCTATAATAGTAATGTTCGAGGGGGAATTTATGTACAAAATGCGAGTACCGACTGTAATAGTCGTACTATGGGATATTTCTCATTTTACTCTCATGTCTCAAATGGAAATCTCTGCTGGAATAGTAATGATGGTGAAAAATTATTTACTAAAGTTAAGTGTCTCGTGGAATAGTCGTGCCATTAGAGACTTCTCACTTTACTCACGCGTACAAAATAGAAGTCAGTCAGTGATACCTGCTTGGGCGATCATGTTTCGAAAATGTCGGGAATCAACCCCTTTTTGGATACAAGAATGGACTCGCTAACGTGTACATATAATCCTGCCTGTACAGAGAACGGCAGAGCAGTAGTTAGAGAGTTACCTCTGCTACTATGACACTGTCAGCTCTCTGCCTTCTGATAGAGGGCGCTCTCTGCCTTCTGGTAGAGGGCGCTCTCTGCTTCCGAGCAGAGTGCAATAACCCAGTCGTAGTTCCGCCGAAGGGTAGAAGCACGACTGGGGAAAATAGACAGCCATTTTTTGGCCCGGCCATATAGCCCGGAAATCCCTGTCATAACTGACCATGTGTCACATGTTGCCCTTACTGGGAGGGACAGTTAAATAATGAGTAGTAGTTAGAGACTCAGTAAGGAGTCAGTTGGTCAGTAAGTTGGTGCATATTAAGTGGGAGTGTTTTGGATATAGACTCATTACCCGGACATACTTCTTCACAACAAGATTGTATATATTGATTCTTACTAACATTATTTCTAGTATTCCTGAATTGACTAACCAGTGCTCTAGTTTGTATATATTGTTCAATATAACTTACATTTTCTATCTCCATATCTTGTAATTTATTATTTTGTGTGGTTTCTCAAAAAGAATCCAAAACAGAAAGAAACATGACTGACTAGGAAAAATATTTTCCTGAAGTAGGTTGTCATTACTTTCTACGGTAGACTAATAAGGCTATAGAACCATATCTGTCTTGCTATTTAACTCATAGCTGGAGGGAGAAGAGACGGATTAATTCCTCTCCCATGTGTATTTGTGCGTAAGAAAATGCAACGAATTCAACTGGAATTTGAACTCGGCTCTCTGATTTCTCTTTCATAAGTGTATCAGACAGTCAATAGCCGATTCACAAGTTTATTTTTTGCCGGTTCAGTGACGCCGGATTATAGGATTATATTTAATCTAAATTCGTTCTCCTATCCTTATAAAACAGCTGCTTGACAACTATGAAACACTAGCAGTATAGTCCGGCGTTGCTCGGGCGTAATGAAAGCTTTAAAACTAATTCATGGACCTGAAGCTCAGACTCTTTGGACGTTGGCACAAAAGACAAAAAGCAATAGTTGTTTCCACTTAAAGCGAAACCGTAGACTGAAAGAAAAATGAATGGATGTAAGTCAAATTTTGATTTCCTGGTATCGATATCAAATAAGTTTTTTTGTCATAAGCCTAGCTAAGAACACTCGCAGATGCTTATAGTACAACTGTGTAAATTTTCAAGAAAATCGGTTCAGCCGTTTCGGAGTCTATAGTTAACGGACACACACACACACAGACACACACACACACACAGAGACAAAGTTCCATTTATAAATAAGTTTAGATTATTTGTTGCCGGTTGATTGAAGCTGGTTATAGAATTACATTTCGTCATAATCCGAAATCCTATAATCCTTATAAGACAACCTGTCGAGAAGTAAGTTTGTTTCTTACCAGATTATGGTAAAAGATGTTTTCTTAATTCGAAATTATTTCTTAAAAGGCATCTTGTCGCCGAGACACATGACTTGTCGCAGGATGATTAAAGCCGGATTATAGGATTATATTTTAACTAAATTTGTTTCCTTTTTTAAAACGAATTTAGTTAAAACCGTTACCTTTTACTTAAAACGAATTTAGTCAAAATCGTTACCTTTTACTTAAAACGAATTTAGTCAAAATCGTTACCTTTTACTTAAAACGAATTTAGTCAAAATCGTTACCTTTTACTTAAAACGAATTTAGTCAAAATCGTTACCTTTTACTTAAAACGAATTTAGTCAAAATCGTTACCTTTTACTTAAAACGAATTTAGTCAAAATCGTTACTTTTTACTTAAAATGGGGTTGTGCGTTATGGTGCAGTGGATATCGGCTCAGAACGAGAACTCGGTGAGCTGAGTTTGAATTCCAGTTGAGTTCATTGCATTCACTTACGCACAAATACCCTTGGGAAAGGTATTAATCCATCTCTTCCCTCAAGTTATGGGTTAAATAATAAAACAGATTGGGTTCTATAGCCTTGGCTGGCAACCAGTCTACCGAAGAAAGCAATGGCAGCCTACTGTGGGATAATCTTCTGTCCAGTCAGTCATGTCTCATTCAAGATATTTGAGGTCTGTTGAGAGAGTTAACCCGAGGAGGCGCAGTGTTTTGCTTTCAGGGAGATTAGTTTGATCTCTGATAATGCAAGGGGTAAGAGCAATTTTCCATGGTGGTTAATAGATAGCAGCTTCGTTTTGGAAGCATTACAATTCACGAGCCATTTCTTACGCCAGTCCACCACGGATTGGTGGTCTTTTTCCAAGCTCGGCAGCGAGGTTCGCTTTGTTAACCTCGGCAGATATGTACTAAATTCATGTGCATTGTGGAGCAATGGATATCGGCTCGGAATGAGAAATCGGAGAGCCGAGTTGGAATTCGGCTCATTGACTTACTCGCAAATACCCTTTGGAAAGGTCTGAATCTATCTTCTCCATTAAAGAGGTAATGCTAGACCAACACGACAGAACATGTCACATGTTTATTTGAAATCGGATTGGTGTCTTAATTTCTCACAGTGGGGTTTGCTCTTTCTCCAGTCGTGGGTTCAATAGCAGAACAAATTGTGTTCAATAGCCTTGGTTGTCAACCAGTCTACGATAGAAAGAAGTGCGGAAAAATCTTCTGTTTCGTCAATCATATCTCGAAAGAGACATAATCATCTAAAAGTGTATCACACATGGCACTTAACTGACTGAGATATATAAAGAATTGAATAGCAGAATAGATTGGACTCTATAGCCTGGTTTGGCAACCAGTCTACGGTAAGAAAGCGGGAAAATCTTCTACCTAGTCAATCATATCTCTAAAGGGAAATGATCACTCAAACATGTATCCCGTATGATACTTAACTGACTGATGTAGATAAAAAATGGAATAGCAAGAAGGATTGGGGTCTGCAGCCTTGTTTGGCAACCAGTCTACGGTAAAATAAATGTGGAAAAGAAATACATTAAAAAAGAAAAAAGATAGAAAGAAAAAAAGGAAAGAGAAAGAAAGATCTGGTCGGAAAGAAAAAATAAAAGTACTTCTGGGAAAGAAAGAAAGAAAGAAAGAAAGAAAGAAAGAAAGAAAGAAAGAAAGAAAGAAAGAACTAGTTGTGAAAAACAAAAGAAAAAAAGAAAGACCAGGTTTTGAAGAAAGAAAAGTGGTAATACTTGTGGCAAAGAAAGAAAGAAAGAAAGAACTAGTTGTGAAGAAAGAAAGAAAGAAAGAAAGAAAGAAAGAAAGAAAGAAAGAAAGAAAAAACTAGTTGTGAAAAACGAAAGAAAAAAAGAAAGACCAGGTTTTGAAGAAAGAAAAGTGGAAATACTTGTGGCAAAGAAAGAAAGAAAGAAAGAAAGAAAGAAAGAAAGAAAGAAAGAAAGAACTAGTTGCGAAGAAAGAAAGAACTAGTTGTGAAAGAAAGAAAGAAAGAAAGAAAGAAAGAAAGAAAGAAAGAACTAGTTGTGTAAAACGAAAGAAAAAAAGAAAGACCAGGTTTTGAAGAAAGAAAAGTGGAAATACTTGTGGCAAAGAAAGAAAGAAAGAAAGAAAGAAAGAAAGAAAGAAAGACCGTGGTTTGAAGAGAGAAAAAATGAAAATACTTGTGGCAAAAGAAAGAAGGAAAGAAAGAAAAAACTTGTATGAAAGAAAGAAAGAATGAATGAATGAATGAAAGAAAGATGATGAGGAAAAGAAAGAACGAAAGAAGCCTAAATATTTCACTCAGTGTGCTGCTGATTTCCCATAAGCCTTCAAAAGGACCGAACTATGCTTAGTTGATCCAATTACGCCACATAAAAAATCCATCCTGATTAATATTTGCTGTTACGACTAATAACAAAATACAACTAAAAAAACAACAGCTTTTTCAGTTTTGCTTCTACGTTCTTTTCGCTTCTCCCCAATGACGCTCTCTTTTCATGCTACGGACACATGAATTCTGTTCATATTTTTCACTCGCTCTTAAATAGGCTGGCACCAGTCCATAGTTTAGCGGAGTGGCCACAAATGGTTGAACGAGGAAGGAGTCGCTCTTTGCTCAGAAAATGAGTAATTTTTCATTAAGATAAATACTCTTTGTACCCTGCAAATCAAGGGCAGAAAATCGAGACACAAGAACAACTTTCTTTCCTGAAAATATCTGTGGAGGGGAGCAGTCCAATTTCCTTTCGACTATCATGAACAATTTTAAACAACCTCCATTTTTTTTTTTTTTTTTTTGGCGGGAAGGGCATTGGAATGACGCTAATTTCTTTATAGATTCATTACCTTATATGATTAAGTTACAAATGTATGTAACTTGTAAAACAAAATATGTGATTCTTGCCAACTGAACATGGCGCCGAATTGACAGATAAGCGGCAACGCTGAAGGAATTAGCGAAAGAAAATGCCAGGAAGGACGATATCAGTCGAGCAGTTTGTTGTGTCATAAGTAAGGAATTATTTGGATGCGTAAGTTGAAAAGCAAATCGCTGAGAGAAATATTCGTGTAGGTTGCATTTACCGTCACACAGGTATAGACACGAATGTATCAAAGAATATATGCAAATAGGTTTCAATAGCTACTAAGCGCTTCTAAATATTGCAAAAGAAAGAAGGAAACAAACAAGTAAAAATGTCAAAGAAAGAAAACTAAAATCACAAAAGAAAAAAGAAAGAGGATAAAATTGATTAAGAAAGAAAAAGGAAAAAATGATAAAAAAGAAAGAAAGAAAGCAAGAAAGAAAGAAAGAATAAGAAAAAACAGATAAAGAAAAAAGATAAACAGATTAAGAAAGAAAAAAGTAAAAAAAAGAAAACCGACAAAGAAAAAAAGAAAGAAAGAAAAAGGAAAGAAGGAAAAAAATAAGAAAAACAGTTAAAGAAAAAGATAAACAGATTAAGAAAGAAAAAAAGAAAGTAAAAAAAGAAAGAAAGATAGATAGAAAGAAGGGAAGAAAAATAAAATCGGCAGAAAAAATTTTATTTTAAAGAAATAAAGAATTTTTTTATTGTAAAGAATTAAAGAAAAAGATAAAACACTTTAAGAAAGAAAGAACGAAAGAATGATACAAAAAGTAAGAAAAACACATAAAGAAAAAGGAAAAAAAGATTAAGAAAAAAAAAGTAAGAAAAAGAAAACCAACAAAAAAGAAAGAAAAAAAGAAAGAAAAAAAGAAAGAAAAAGAAAACCGACAGAAAAAAATTATTTTTAAAAAACAAAGAAAAAAATTATTTAAAGAAAAAAGATAGTTTTATTTTAAAGAAATATAGAAAAAAGATAAACACGTTAAGAAAGAAAGAAAGAAAGAAAGAAAGAAAGAAAGAAAGAAAGAAAGAAAGAAAGAAAGAATCTCTCGATGCATAACTGAAGTACCTTACCAGATGTGACAGCAATATTCAACAGAGAGACAAATAGTCCGGATATGCAGAACATTAGGACAGATTTTTGTGCACTTTATGTCGAGAAAATATAACACTAAAACGAACACAAGAAAAATTAAAAATTTTAATTCCAAACCTTTGTCAGTCGCCTTTTAAGAAACTCCCGATTATAAAAATATTGCGGCGCAAATACAAAATATATATATATATATAAGACTTCAAGATTATCAAAGATGCACAAAAATCTATTTTATTTCATCAATATTATCAAAGATGCACAAAAATCTATTTTATTTCATGACGGCTGCCTGTGGACTTAAAGAACTGATCCAGGTTTCTGCATTGCTACGTGATTGTTTGATTCTGGCAGGCCTATGAATTGATCGGCCTTGTGTTTTTATCGAGATTTGGTTATATCTTTGAAATTAGAAATAACACCGGTTTATGCAGACGAGACGGATTAATCAGTCAGTTAAGTGCCATACGTGATACACGCTTGGGCGATCATGTCTCGAAAGAGACTGACTGGGCAGAAGATTATCCCGCAGTAGGTTGCTATTGCTTTCTGCGGTAGACTGGTTGCCGGCCAAGGCTATAAAACCCAATCTGTCCTGTTATTTAACCCATAACTGGAAGGAATAGACGGATTAATACCTTTGCCAAGGGTATTTGCGCGTAAGTGAATGCAATGAATTCAGCTGGAATTTGAACTCGGCTCCCCGATTTCTCGTTCCGAGCCGATATCCAATGCACCACAACAAACTGATTGACTAAGAAAGAACTTGATTAAGCTAAAAATCACTACTACGACTGACTCTTCTTCTTCTATGTGCCCTGTTCTTTCAGGACGTAGGCGACCTTGGCTGTCCACGTCTCCCTATCCCTGGTGGCTCTTAGCACGCCTTCTCCTGTTGCACCATACAACCCTCGTTCTATCATCCCCTAGCTCAAGCCCATAAATCTAGAATATAAATGTATAGAAAATAGCATGGCCACAAAATGAGGGATCAGTTTATGTATGGATTATAATATAGATTTGATCCTCCACTTTATATCCACATTATACTTTCTTATAAACTGTTGGTATATATCTTCTTCTATGTGCCCTGTCCTTTCAGGACGTAGGCGATCATGGCTGTCCACGTCTCCCTATCCCTGGTGGCTCTTAGCATGCCTTCTCTTGTTACACCATGCAACCCCCGTTCCGTCATCCACCTGATCAGGCCCTGCAAATATGTTATCCGCTGCCTTCCTATGTCTCTTTTTCCTTCTATCTGGCCTGAGAGTATCAGGTTCTCCAAGCCCTGCTTCCTCGTTGCATGTCCCAGGAACTTTAGTTGTCTCTTCCTGATGCTCACTATTAATTTCCTTTTTGTTTCTATTCTTTCCAACACCCCATCGTTGCTCGCATGCTCGATCCACGGTATCTGCAGCATCCTTCTGTAGAACCACATTTCAGCTGCTTCAAGTTTTTTCCTCATCTTTGATGATATTGTCCAGCATTCACTGCCATATTGAAGAACTGACATCACAATATAATCTAACACTCTCTTTTTGTTTCTAGTGAAATTTTCCTGTGTCTTAGTACTTTACTCAGCTTCTGGAATGCGTCCTTCCCCATGCCCATTCGTCTTCGGATCTCTGTGTCGCACTTTCCATCTCCTGTTAGAACACTTCCTCAGTATTTAGATTTTTGTACTTGCTTGACTCTGGTATCGCCCACCTGTATTTGGCATTTTGGGTTGCACCTTTTTCTGATGAACATGTATTCAGTTTTCTTAAAGTTTAAAGTGACCAACCTCCTTGAAGTAACCTTTGACTTAAATAATGGTTTGTACAAACCATACACTAAAGTTTCTGACATCCACAAATACATCCACAAAGATTCTAACCACTACCATGAAATACTAGACAATTTTCATAAATCTATCCAATTTAAATTCGCTTGGGAATACCAGGTGCTGTAAGCGTTTAGCGACGGATGTGCGTTGTGGTGCAGTGGATATCGGCTCGGAAAGAGAAATCGGTGAGCCGAGTTCGAATTCCAATTGAATACCCTGCATTCACTTAAGCACTGGTAGCCTTTGGAAAGGTATTAATCCGTCCCTTCCCTCCAGTTATGGGTTAAATAACAAGGGTAGGACTTGGGGACCCTGCCCTTAAAAACAAATCCCAATGAATTTTGATACTCGAAAAGAAAAAGTATTACTAGACACAAAACTTGTATAAAAAAACAACAATAAATTGTTGAAAGGAAAAGGAATTACCAGCAATAAATAAAAAAAATTTAGTTGGCAATAAATGACCCGCCGAGGTTGATATGCCATAAAAACAAAACAACCAACCAATTTAGATTACCTTTTACCTTTAGTAATAAGGCAGTATTTGATTACAGTAAAATTAAGTATACTAAGGACTTAGCTAAAGGTAAACAGAATGTAAATTTAGAGTCTTCTTTGAAGATAACGAAGGCAACCATTCACTTAAATCACGCAAACATAACAGTTCAACACACCTTTTAGTCATAATAACAAAATCAACATCGGAAAATATTTCTTAAATTTAATTCAGAAACAATATTATTAAGCAAACACAAAAATCTTACCTCTTTATGACGGAAACCTGTGGACAAAAAAAAACAATCCAGATGTCTGCATTGGGATGCGTTTGATTCTCCGAAGATTTGTGCGTTGGTCGGTATTGTGTTATTGTAGAGACTTAAATATCTCTTCGAGATAAAAAAAAAATTATATATATATATAAATTAAAAAAGGATTAATTCAATGATGTAATATTTTATTACATGGAGCTCTCTTCCTGTATCATTTTTTAATATTAAAATAAAATTTTTAATATAAATTAGGATCGGGTTTTTGGAATTTACCTTCCTGCTTTTTTCACTTGGATTAAAGTATCTGGATTTAAAAAAAAAAAAAAAAATATATATATATATATATATATATATATACTAGCAGTATAGCCCGGCGTTGTTCGGGTGTAATGAAAGCTTTAAAACTAATCCATGGTCCTGGAGCTCAGACACTTTGGACGTTGGCACGAAAGACTAAAAAGCAATAGTTGTTTTCAGTTAAAGCGAAACCGTAGACCAAAAGAAAAATGAATGAATGTAAGTCAAATTTTGATTTCCTGGTATCGATATCAAATAAGTTTTTTTCATCGTAAATTGAATTTTGAAGGCTAAATAAGTCCTCTGAGTAAATGGTATCATGGCCGAGACTAGGAACTACAATTATACCTAATTAGAGCCAACTCCGAAGCAAAAACTAAAATAAAAGGGCTGAAAAAATACAGACATACAGGCAGATAAACAGACACACACACAAACACCTTGCCATTTATATATATATATATATATATATTATCGATTTTCTGCACTACTGTAAGAACTGCAACCTTGAAACTTCTGAATAACGTTTCTTATGTCTTTGTCTATGAGTGTATCAAATTTGATTAAAATCGGACCACTCCTTCTATAACGCGATTATTTCGATTATCGATTTTCGATATTTATCGGGGGTACCTCGACACAAAACCTGGCTTAGAACACTCGCAGACAATTATAGTACAACTGTGTAAATTTTCAAGAAAATCGGTTCAGCCGTTTCGGAGTCTATAGGTAATGGACACACACACACAGAGACACACACACATCCATATACACTGAGACAAGGTTCCATTTATTATATAATTTTAGATACGTGACCGTTTTAGCAAAAAGGCGTTATCCCTGATCCAGGGACGATTTTGTGAGCAGATGTTTTTCAGGTTCGTTCATCGGAACGACCATAGCACAAAATGAGTTCGAAATACATCAAGAACGGAAAACCATTGATACAGAACGTACATTACGCCGACATAATATTGATGTGCAGATGACGCGAGAAAAATTCTGTTCGAGAAAGTAAAAACGTCATTCCACAAATAACAATAGAGAAATATCGCAACGGAAATCATTTTAATTGTCCTCCTGAAAGAGAAGGAATTCAAGCAGACACATTTTCATGATGGAATCTCTGTCAAAAAACCAATATAGACACCTAAAGGTCAACAGTATTGTGTTGGGGGAAATAATGTCTCGAAGTTGTCATTGATCAATAAAAAGTACAGAAAGTAAAAAAAAAACTAGTATATATATATATATATATATATATATATATATATATATATATATATATATAAGTGATATCCTTGGTAATTTGTAAGGTTAATTCCATGGGGGAACGTATTCCGATGAGAACACTATGTTAGAATTTAACAGATTATTATAATGAAAATAAATTGGACGAATTTAATATATTAAACTTATAGTGGTACTAGCAATATAGCCCGGCGTTGCTCGGGTGTAAGGAAAGCTTTAAAACTAATCCATGATCCTTGAGCGCAGACTCAGTCTAAAAAATATTTTAAATCATAAAATAATTGCGGAAATTTACCAATCGCACCAAATATATATATATACTAGCAGTATAGCCCGGAGTTGCTCGGATGTAATGAAAGCTTTAAAACTAAACCATGGTCCTGGAGCTCAGACTCTTTGGACGTTGGCACGAAAGACTAAAAAGCAATAGTTGTTTCCAGTTAAAGCGAAACCGTAGACTGGATGAAAAATAAATTTTGATTTCCTGGTATCGATATCAAAAAGGTTTTTTCGTCGTAAACTGAATTTGAAGGCTAAATAAGTCCTCTGAGTAAATGGTATCATGGCTGAGACTAAGAACTACAATTATACCTACTTAGAGCCAAACCTGAAGCAAAAACTAAAATAAAAGGGTTGAAAAAATACAGACATACAGGCAGATAAACAGACACACACACAAACATCTTGCCTTTAATATATATATATATATATATATATTATCGATTTTCTGCAC
This sequence comes from Ascarosepion bandense, assembly GCA_037127315.1. NCBI lineage: Eukaryota > Metazoa > Mollusca > Cephalopoda > Sepiida > Sepiidae > Ascarosepion > Ascarosepion bandense. Next base: position 41,990 of record JBBBDQ010001979.1, read on the forward strand.
TATTGTAAGAACTGCAACCTTCAAACTTCTGAATATCATTTCGTATATCTCGGTCTATGAGTGTATCAAATTTGATTAAAATCGGACCACTCCTTCTATAACCCGATTTTTTCGATTATCGATATTTATCGGGGGTACCTCGACACAAAGCCTAGCTAAGAACACTCGCAGACGCTTAACGTACAACTGTGTAAATTTTCAGGAAAATCGGTTCAGGCGTTTTGGAGTCTATAGGTAACGTATACACACACACACACACAGACACACACACACAGAGACACACACACACACAGACAAAGTTTCATTTATAAATAAGTTTAGATATAATATCCAATATAATCATTCATGAATTTAGTTCCTTGAGGGACAAGTGAATTAACGAGAGTCGTCTCGTTAGACATGTAGTGGTATGTCCAAGATAATTATTTGATTTTATCCGGAACGCAGGTGTTTCTTCACGAGTATGTAGCTTAATTAAAGACTTTTTTTATAATCGTGTGGCCCCAAGCAAGGCATTTTACTGCCACTGTTGTGTTGTAATAAGTGTTTTTCCACACTAGGGGCAGACCATCTCATCATCCTAAAATCTTCCAATGTATTCCTTATTTTTTTCAGTCTTTGTCTATGCTGTACAAAACCAGGGAGCCACTCGAATAGAGTTACAGAAAAAGAGGCACAATTTATATGTGTGTAAGATGACGGTTAACTTTAGACTTAAGTTAATATTGTAGTGATCGGGAAAACAGCCTTTTATGTGTCGAATCCAAAAAGCAGATACTCCTCTACTGTCACATATCATTCATATTTAAAAATTAAATTCCTGTTCATGTGGAGAAAGCATAAAAGAATCATTAGCTTTCAATGAACATAGCATCTATGAAAGAATAAAAAATCTGTAATGCGTCTAAGACGAAGCTGCTGTCTGTCAATCATCACAGGCAAACTTCCTGCCTCCCATAATCATGGACCAAGCGAATCTCCCTGAGAACAATACACTGCGCCTCCTCGGCCTTATCCTCTCTTCCGATCTCAAGTGGAACCATTACATTGAGTCAATAGCTAAATCCACTGCTACGAAGGTTGGGTCACTGTGTCGGGCCAGGATGTTTTTCCCGCCTGAATCCATCCCGCATATATACAAATTAACCATTCGTCCGTGCATGGAATATTGCTGCCATATATGGTCAGGCGTCCCTACTGTTCATCTCAGTGTTCTTGACAGGCTCCAAGAAAAAGAATCGGTAATGTGATAGGTACCGACTTGGCGGCTCGACTCTAGCCACTTCCCCACCGACGGGATGTGGCTTCCCTGTGTCTGTTCTATAAATACTTTCATGGCTTCTGCTCCAACAAACTTAAGTCGCTGGTGCCTCTGTAACAAGTGTTTACTCGTGCAACCACACTGGCAACTGGGTCCAACCCATTCACAGTTAGATTAACCAAATGCAGATGACAATTCTATTCCTGCAGCTTCTTTTCTCGCACTTTCTGCCTGTGGAACTTACTTCCTTATTCTTGCTTTCCTGACGGCTACAACCTCCAGGAGTTCAAATGCAATGTCAATACTCATCTCTTAACCACTTGATTCTAGTTCTTTCTTCACCACCCCGTATATCATTTCCTTTCTCTCCACCTTTGCAACTGTCATCCCCCATGTACTCCCATCCTTCTCTTGCTCCTTTCTAAGCGGTTCGTCTTTCGCTTCACTCTCGTTTACTTAATCTTATTACTCTTATGTAGCCCCCTGCACATCAGTGGCGTTACCACTTTGCTCGGGGTGATACGATAAAAAAATTCAAGAACGAAAGAAATTAAGAATAAATTGTTAAAAAAATATGTATATATATTATATACAGTCAGTCTGTTAAGTGCCATACGTGATACACGCTTGGGCGATCATGTCTCGAAAGAGACTGACTGGGCAGAAGATTATCTCGCAGTAGGTTGCCATTGCTTTCTGCGGTAGACTGGTTGCCGACCAAGGCTATAGAACCCAATCTGTCCTGTTATTTAATCCATAACTGGAGGGAAGAGACGGATTAATACCTTTCCCAAGGGTATTTGCGCGTAAGTGAAGGCAATGAATTCAGCTGGAATTCGAACTCGGCTCCCCGATTTCGAGTTCGAGTTCCGAGCCGATATCCAATGCCCCACAACGCACATATACATTACATACGTAATAACACATGTACATACATACACACAAATATTTGTATGTATAATGTATATGTAATACATGTATAAATTCACTTAGGTACCCATACTCCCACAAACCCAGTAGAGGCATTGTTTATCGGCATATCAACTCATTGTGGGTCATTTAATGCCGAAATTTAGTTTTCTTAAGAACAGTAGTAATTTAATTTAGAAAAATGTATTACTAGTAATTTTAAGATAAAAATGTATTTTTATACTTGCATAGTGCTTTAACCCCATATTTAGGACCTTAATAGATGCTACCACCCTGAGTTAGGATGGACCTGGCAATAAAGAGATGGTTCCACGTTCCTCAAAACACCCGGATCAGAGGTCTTGCTGCCGGATTTGATTTATCGTCATACCCAGGGCGGGCACCCTCACTAGAAAAAAAAATTCATTGTTAAGAAATTCTTCTCGAATTACCACTGTTAAAGATCAAATTACCCTCCTGCGGGACCTAAGCCTTGCATTGGTAACCACGGACACAGAAAGTTATAATTTTTACACACCTGGAATTGGCTTTTAATTTTTTTTTTTTTTTTTTCAGCGAATATTGACAAAGTAATATTTAGATGGCCATCAGCAAAAAGAGCAGCCAAAAACCCAAATATAAGTGGGGGTGTTAAAATCAAGCAGGTACGAAAATTCAAATGCCTGGGAACTGTTCTAACTGAAGACGGAAAGTGCGACACAGAGATCCAAAGGCGAATTGGCATGGCGAAAGACGCGTTCCAGAAACTGAGTAAAGTATTAAGACACAAGAAAATTTCCCTAGAAACAAAGAAGAGGGTGCTAGATTGCTATGTGATGTCAGTTCTTCAATACGGCAGCGAATGTTGGACAATATCATCAAAGATAGAGGGAAAACTTGAAACAGCTGAAATGTGGTTCTACAGAAGGATGCTGCGGATATCATGGACCGTGCATGTGAGCAATGACAAGGTATTGAAAATGATGGAAGCGAAAAGGAAATTAACAGTGAGCATCAGGAAGAGACAACTAAAGTTCTGGGACATGCAATGAGGAAGGAGGGCTTGGAGAACCTGATATTAACAGGCCAGAGAAAGGGGGAAAAGAGACAGGGGAAAGCAACGGATAACATATTTAAAAGGCATGAGCAGATAGATGACAGAATGGGGGCTGAGATACATTACAGGAGAAAGCGTACTAAGAGCCACCAGGGATAGGGAAACATGGAAGGCCATGATCGCCTACGTCCTGAAAGGACATAGCACATAGAAGAAGAATATATATGTTTATAAGAAATTATAATGTGCATATAAAATGGGGGATCATTTCTATATTATAATCAATATATAAACTGATCCCTCATTTTGCGGCCATGTTAGTTTCTATACATTTATATTTTAAATTTATGGGATTAAGCTAGTGGATGGCAGAGCGGGGGTTGGATGGTGTAACAGGAGAAAGCATGCTAAGAGCCACCAGGGATAGGGAGACGTAGAAGGCCATGATCGCCTACGTCCTGAAAGAACATGGTACATAGAAGAAGAAGAATATATATGCCAACTGTTTATAAGAAATTATAATGTGGATACAAAGTGGGGGATCTAACCTATATTATAATCAATATATAAACAGATCCCTCATTTTGTGGCCATGTTAGTTTTTATACATTTCTATTCTAGATTTATTGTCTTGGGCTAGTGGATGTCAAAGCGGGGTTTGGGTGGGATAACAGGAGAAGTCGTGCTAAGAGCCACCAGGGATAGGGAGTCATGGAAGGCCATGATCGCCTACCTCCTGAAGGGACAAGTTACATAAAAGAAGAAGAAAAAAGAATATTTAGAATTTCTTTCTACGACAAGGAAACAATTTTATCTACAGAAAAAATACTTTCATTTTATCTGTTTTTATAGTGTTCTTGTCAGGTGTTCTCAAATACATCCTTAATCGTGATTATGGTTTCAAGGTATATATATATATATGCAATCACTGATTTCCTTTCCAAATCATATCACCTGTTTCGGAAAGGTTTATTCTGGGCCTTATTTCTTGGAACACTTGATAATGGGTGTTGATTTTCTAATCAAGAAAATTCTTATCCCAACTTTGAATACCTGTTATCACATAGTCTCCCTCATCATCAATCCAAGGAAATCAGGATTATTTTCTCCGATTGGAAGATTTGTTTGCGATGTGGTATGGAATGTTTAAATGGTCATTGACCATCACTCGGTAGAGGATGTTGATTTTCTGATCAGGATTATTCTAATCCCATCTATGAATACCTATGTCATCAGCATAGTACTTTTCATTATCAATACATTACGCTTCGCAGTAAAAACAGGATAGTAGTCATATATTGGCAGGTTGGTTGGGGATGTTGTATAGAATGTTTAAATAGTCAGTGCATATCACGTGGTAGGGCTTGTTGATATTCTCTTCAAGATTATTCTTATCTCAACTATGTAGACCTATGTCATCATCAATACATTAGCCTCGTCGGGGAAAACAGGAGTGTTGTCTTCTATTTGTAGATTCGTTTGGGATGTAGTATGGAATATTTAAATGGTCACTGCATGTTATTTGATAGAGGATGTTGATTATCTGTTTAAGATCATTTTTATCCCAACTGTGAATCACTATGTCATCAGCATAGCACTCCTCTCTTCATCAATATCTCGGCCTCGTCAGGAGAAACTGGATTGTTCTCTTTTCTTTGTAAATTCGTTTGGGATGTACGAGGGTCAATCAATCAATAATGTGAATTCTTCGGGATATGATAATACAGATAGAAGCTTACTTTTTTTAATTTTTTTCCTTTACTTCTTTTGAAAGGGATTTAATGTTTTTGAAGATTGAAAAAAAGAGTTTTGGAGATTAACAAAGATGGCCAACCAAGAAGCATGCTCCAGGATTGAACAGAGGTCAGTTATCAAGATTTTGGCGGTTGACGGGTGCAAACCAATTGAAATTCATAGGAGAATGTCAACTGTGTATGGTGCCATATGTTTCAACCAAAAAAATGTCTACAAGTGGGCTAAATTGTTTGAAGAAGGACGGAGCAGTGTTGATGATGAAGACAGAGACCTACAGAAGTAAGGTCTCCTGATGTAATCGAATCAGTCAATGACTTCATTCAGTCTAACAGAAAGGTGACAGTGAATGACTTTGAGCCTATCTGTTGGGACAGCACACAAAATTGTTCATGATGACCTTGTCTACTCGAAAGTCAGCTGCAAGGCCTCATACAGCAGCCCAAACAGTGCAGACCATCAACGAGCTGGGCTGGGAACTGCTCCCTCATCCCCCTTACAGCCCAAACTTTGCCCCTTCAGACTTTCACCTGTTTGGTCCCTTGAAAGCGTTCACAAGAAACACGAAATTTGAAAGTGACGATAAAGTCAAAAGTGCTGTGAGCGATTGGCTGAGACATCAGTCCAAAGATTTTTACGCTGAGGGAATACGGAAGCTTGTGCAGAGATGGGAAAAGTGTGTGACACTGCTGGGAGACTACATTGAAAAATTTTAAAAAAGTAAGCTTCTAACTGTATTAAAAGTCCTTATACCGAAAAATTCACCTTATTTATTGAATGACACTCGTAGAAGTCCTTATACCGAAAAATTCACCTTATTTATTGAATGACACTCGTAGAAGTCCTTATACCGAAAAATTCACCTTATTTATTGAATGACCCTCGTAGAAGTCCTTATACCGAAAAATTCACCTTATTTATTGAATGACACTCGTAGAAGTCCTTATACCGAAAAATTCACCTTATTTATTGAATGACACTCGTAGAAGTCCTTATACCGAAAAATTCACCTTATTTATTGAATGACCCTCGTAGAAGTCCTTATACCGAAAAATTCACCTTATTTATTGAATGACCCTCGTAGAAGTCCTTATACCGAAAAATTCACCTTATTTATTGAATGGCCCTCGTAGAAGTCCTTATACCGAAAAATTCACCTTATTTATTGAATGACCCTCGTAGAAGTCCTTATACCGAAAAATTCACCTTATTTATTGAATGACCCTCGTAGAAGTCCTTATACCGAAAAATTCACCTTATTTATTGAATGACCCTCGTAGAAGTCCTTATACCGAAAAATTCACCTTATTTATTGAATGACCCTCGTAGAAGTTCTTATACCAAAAAATTTACCTTATTTATTGAATGGCCCTCGTAGAAGTCCTTATACCGAAAAATTCACCTTATTTATTGAATGACCCTCGTAGTATGGAATATTTAAATGGTCAGCGCATATAACTTGCTAAAGGATGTTGATTTTTCGTTGAAGATCATTTTTATCCCCCCAACTATGAATACCTATTTCATCTGCATATCACCCCTCATCATCAATACATTAGCCTTGACAGGGAAAACAGGACTGTTGTCTTCTATTTGCAGATTTTGTTCAGGAGATGTGTTCTGGAATTTTTAAAAGGCTAGTGCCATCAGGTCCGTGCTTGTAATTTCACGAGACATAATTTAGGAACAGATTAAATAAACTGGAGCTCTCATATCCTCTTTGTCGTAATACGTCTGAGGTTTAAAAATGTTTCCGTATTGTGGCCCTCGCCATACGTGTCAGATTGATAGTGTTGCTCTGTTTGATCGATTCGTTTAGTGGATTAGAAGCTTGCAATGTGCTTTCTAATACATGGAGAAGAAGAAGAAGCCTCTCCTGTGCTCATATGATGCTGTGTGGTCGACAAAGAAGCTATACATTTTTCTGTTAGAGATTTAATCAATTTCCTGGAGTTGTTTAATGACATATAGGATATCCTTCAATCATTTCTTCTTCTTTACGTGTCGTGTTCTTTCAGGACGTAGGTGATCATGGACCTCCACTTGCTCCTATTCTTTGTTGCTATTAACACTTTTCCTCTTGGTATATCTCACAGAGATTGGAAACGAAAAGGAAGCTGATACTTCACATCAGGAAAAGACAGCTGAAGTTCCTCTACCAAGTGATGGACACTGACCATTTAAACATTCCATACCACATCGCAAACAGATCAGGAGAGTACAATCCTTATTTCCTTGCCGAGGCCAATGTATTGATGATGAGGGTGATTATGTGATGACAGGTTTTAGATTCTCTGTTTTTACTGCCAAGGTCAATGTATTGATGATGAAGGGATCTATGCTGATGACATAGGCATTCATAGATGGAAAAGGAAAAATCTTGCACATAAAATCAACGTCCGCTACAAAATGATAGGCATTGATATTTTTACACATTCCATACAACATCCCAAAAGAATCTGCCAATAAGAGACAGCAACCCTGAGTTCTTTACCGAGGCTAATGAATTGATGATATAGGGATCTATACTAATGATATACACTACCGGCCATAATTATTAGGCCACCCCAGTTTTAAAAAAATAGTGTATTTCATACTATTTTTAGATATTTATTGCCAAGTAGATAATTCGAAACGAAAATAGAATGGTTCTTTTGTTGTTATTACTATGAAAAATATTACAAGGCAGCTAGGAAGCTTTTACTTCGGCCAGCCAATAAAAAGAAGAGACTAGCATGGGGAAGTGAGCACAAAAACTCGACACCAGAACAGTTCATTTGATGTACATGTTATTGTGAAGTATTAACAAAAGAACCATTCTATTTTAATTTAGAATTATCCACTTGGCAATAAATACTAAAAATAGTATGAAATATATAGTTTCAATCTACAGGGCGCGATGGTTAAATTGTCGCTATTGGCCTTGGAAAAATTTTGCAAACTAATAATAACAAAAGAACCATCCTATTTTCATTTAGAACTATCCACTTGGCAATAAATACTAAAAATAGTATGAAATAGATCATTTCTTTTAAAACTAGGATGGCCTAATAAGTGTGGCCAGTAGTATATATATATATATATATATATATATATATATATATATATATATATACTACTGGCCACACTTATTACAAAGTAATAATAACAAAAGAACCGTTCTATTTTCATTTAGAATTATCCACTTGGCAATAAATACTAAAAATAGTATGAAATAGATCATTTTTTTAAAATCTGGGTTTGCCTAATAGTTATGGCCGTAGTGCAGGTAGTGATAGTTCTGATAAAAATGACATTGAACAGAAAAAAACATCCTCTACTAAGTGATATGCACTGACCATTTAAACATTCTATACCACATTGCAAAAGAATCTGCTGACAGAAGACAATAATCTTCAAGGCCAATATATTAATGATGAAGAAGACACTGCTGATGACATAGATATTTATAGTTGAGATAATAATTATCTTGAACAGATAATCAACATCCTCTATCAAGTGATTTGCAGTGACCATTTAAATATTCCATACTACATCCCAAACGAATCTGCATTCCCCGACGAGGCCAATGTATTTATGATGACATAGATATACATAGTTGAGATAAGAATGATCTTGAAGAGAAAATCAACAAACCCTATGAAGTGATATGCACTGACCATTTAAATATTCCATACTACATCCCCAACCAACTTACCAATATATGACTACAATCCAGTTTTTACTGCCAAGGTCAATGTATTGATGATGAAGGGGCCTATGCTGTTGACATAGGTATTTATAGATGGGATAAGAATAATCTTGATCAGAAAATTCACATCCTCTACCAAGTGATGGGCACTGACCATTTAAACATTCCATACCACATCCCAAACAGATCAGGAGAGTACAATCCTTATTTCCTTGCCGAGGCCAATGTATTGATGATGAGGGTGATTATGTGATGACAGGTTTTAGATTCTCCAAGCCCTCCTTCCTTATTACGAAACCTCAGATGCCTCTTCCTGATGCTAAGTATGTTTCCTTTTCCTCTGCATCCTCTCTAAAACCTCGCCGTTGCACACTTGTTCGGTCCATGGTATCCTTAGCATCTTTCTGTAAATTTTTATTGCTTCGAGTATCTCTTTAATATTTGAGGAGATCGTCCAGTATTCGCTGCCATATAAGAGGATAGATATCATATACCAGTCCAGTAATCATTTCTTTTTTTTCCAACGAAATGTTATTGTCTCTCAAAAGTTTTTGAAATGCATCCTTGGCCATGCGAATGAGTCAACGGATCTCAGTGTCACACTTCCCACCCTCTGTTAGAACACTTTCCAGGTTTGGGTCGTGAGGAGTTGATTTTCATAAAACGATGAAAATAATTTCTTTTTCTTTTTTTTTTTTTTTTTTTTTCGAGACAGCGATATTTTTCAGTTGGGGCATAAGTTCACTTGGACCTTACAGCCATGAACAACAATGTCGATAGTTATCATTCTTTCTTACTGATATACGATAATGACTTTTAGATTCTTTTTTTTTAATCATTTCACCCCAAGCAAGGCATTCCACTGCCACTATTGCGCAGGGGGTTACATAGGGGAAAGTAATGATAAAGAGTGGTTAGTTGTAGGAAATGTCAGAAGGAGGGTGATAGACGGGTAAGGATACCGAGGCTGAGGGTTGGGCAGATGGGAAGAGTGTTTGAAAGAATGGATGAGTTAGTGTGTTAGGATATATCTATTGACCTTACATTCAAACTCCTGGAGATTGTAGCTGTCGGCGAAGCAATCATGCGGGAAAGAATTCTACAGTCGGAAAGTGCGAGAAAAGAAGCTGTTGGAGTAGAAATTGCGGTTACATTTTATCGGTTTCACTGTAAAAGGGTGGGACCTAGTTGCTAATCTAGTATCTCGTGAAATTCGTAGGGGGCACCAGTGATCTAAGTTCATCAGAGCAGAAGCCGTGAAAGTATTTATAGAAGAGGCACAGGGAAGCCACGTCACGCCGGTGAGAGAGTGACTGCAGCCGGTATGCCAAGTCGGTATTGATCACATTACAGACTCTCCGTTGTATTTTGTCAAGAACCCCGAGGAGAATAGCAGGAGCACCTGACTAGATGTGGCAGCAGTATTCAATACACGGGTGGATGGTAGATTTATATATGTGCAGGAATATCTGGTGATTTGCATCATTGCAATTCCACTTCCATGTTTTCTTTTTTTTTTTTTTTTCTTGTGACAAGTCCAAAATAACTTGTATTCCAAATACACAATTGATTTTACACACATCTTTTGTATGCAGACAACATCAAGTTTAACTTTTTTGTATTCTTCTAAAAGGAAGTGAATCCTGAACTCTGAAATCATCTGATCCTGATTGGTTGTTGATTTGCGCTATTTTTATTTAAATTACTTTTAAGTTTAGATTTTATAGCCAATTTTTTTAAAGGGTGTTAATAGATGATATGGCTGACTAGACCTTTCCTAACCAGGAAGAAATTTTTCGATCTCGGACTAGTGTGTTACCGAGGGATGCGTTCCTTGTTAACACGCGCAACAGATGATACAATATTTAGATATATTATTAAGCTTTATAATGAGTTCAAAGAGGTTAACTTTATATCAGAATTACCTTCTCCTAGGTGAATAACCATTAAAATAACGATTGAGCTCTATCTACCCGTTTGATATTATATCAGACTTTAAATTCTCCTAGATGAAGTGCATTCACCAACACTGAGGGTGTTCATCTCACCCACATGTAAAGATACATGTGTTTTGGGAACTGATAGTGTGATGATACCACCGAACAAGAGCAAACCGGATGTTAGCTCTATGCCGACCAGAAAGCTAATGAATAAAAAGTCGTCGTGCGCATCCGGATCCGCGCAGATGTTCCGGTTGAAAAATAAAAATTAATCACATATCAAATTACCATTTTTATTTACCAACCAATGAGAAGCCCGGAACCAAATACAAGGATGAAATTCGAAACGACCAGCGTTTTGATCCAGAAGGAAAATATAAAAAGCCGTGACAAAAGGTACCCAAACAGACAGTCAGGACTTGAGGAAAAGAATGCAATTAGTTTCTCCCTTGACCTACGTCGAGCGGCTACTATGCTTGCCTCTTTCTTCCTTCCTTGTCTCATAAGTACTATTCTAACCTCTTCCACCTCACTGTCTCAAAAGTACTAACCGACCTTTTCAAAGACATTCCACACAAACCAACTTACTGACACACTGACCTTAGAAACGGTAACTTGAAAATGAATATTCTATTCTTTCAGCTCTTCATTATTTTCCATGAACACCGTTGAACCTTTTTCCAAGCATTACTCATTTTGTAAAACATTAATTGAAATATATATATATATATATATATATATATATATATATATATATATATATATATATATATATGTAAATGTTATTTTATACTCAAAATTGCCTTTCTTGAATTTATAATCATTTCATGAATTATAGTGGGCTATCTTCCCACAAGGCCAAATTCCGTTAACCTGCTACGGAATCCTACTACAAATAGAAAAGGAATAAGAGATAGCCGCTATAATAGTAGAGTTGTTTTATTTGCCTTCTCCACGGTGATTTTATTGAGGCACAACCACTAGTCGCCTGGCCATTGGCGCTTTAAGAGTTCTTCCACTCTTAAGAGGTCTTATTTCTCTTCCTACCGAGTTGCTAACCACTCGCCTCATTTGCCTTATATTGGAGTGGGGGTGTCAGTTTAGTCGTCGACAATGCAGATTTTATATAATTTATAATTTAGTCAAAGGCTTTTTTTTTTTTGTTATTCTCTATTTTATTCACTTTTTTGGAACCAATGGGGAGTTGGGTTCCTAACATTTCCTATGCAACATGAAAGTTTTTCTTTTTTCTTTTGGAATAAAATTAACAGAAAAAAATAGAAAGTATAATAAATAAAAGATAGATATGAAAAGACTAAGATCTAAACTTATTTATGAATGCAACTTTGTCTGTGTGTGTATGTGTGTGCGTCTGTGTGTGTGTGTCCGTTACCTATAGACTCCGAAACGGCTGAACACGATTTTCTTGAAAATTTCACAGAGTTGTACTATAAGTGTCTGCGAGTGTTCTTAGCTAGGTTTTGTGTCGAAGTACCCCCGATAAATATCGATAATCGATAATCGAAAAAAATCAGGTTATAGAAGGAGTGGTCCGATTTTATACACTCATAGACAAAGACATAAGAAACGATATTCAGAAGTTTCAAGGTTGTAGTTCTTGCAATAGTGCAGAAAATCGATAATATATATATATATATATATATATATATATATATATATATATATATATATATATATAAGGCAAGATGTTTGTATGTGTTTCTGTTTATCTGTCTACATGTCTGTAATTTTTTCAGCCCTTTTATTTTAGTTTTTGCTTCTGGTTTGGCTCTAAGTAGGTATAATTGTAGTTCTTAGTCTCAGCCATGATACCATTTACTCAGAGGACTTATTCAGCCTTCAAAATTCAGTTTACAACGAAAAAAAACTTATTTGATATCGATACCAGGAAATCAAAATTGGACTTACATCCATTCATTTTTCTTTCAGTCTACGGTTTCGCTTTAACTGAAAACAACTATTGCTTTTTAGTCTTCCGTGCCAACGTCCAAAGAGTCTGAGCTTCAGGACCATGGATTAACTTTAAAGCTTACATTACACCCGAGCAACGCGGGGCGATACTGCTAGTTTAGATATATTATTAAGCTTTATAATGAGTTCAAAGTGGTTAATATTATATCAGAATTACTTTCTCCTAGGTGGATAACCATTAAAATAACGATTGAGCTCTATCTACCCGTTTGATTTTATATCAGACTTTAAATTCTCCTAGATGAAGTGCATTCACCAACACTGAGGGTGTTCAACTCACCCACATGTAGAGATACGTGTGTTTTGGGAACTGATAGTCGAGTTGTTTTATTTGCCTTCTCCACTGTGATATTATTGAGGCACAACCACTAGTTGTCTGGCCATTGGCGCTTTAAGAGTTCTTCCACTCTTAAGAGGTCTTATTTCTCTTCCTACCGAGTTGCTAACCACTCGCCTCATTTGCCTTATATTGGAGTGGGGGTGTCAGTTTAGTCGTCGACAATGCAGATTTTATATAATTTATAATTTAGTCAAAGGCTTTTTTTTTTTTTTGTTATTCTCTATTTTATTCACTTTTTTGGAACCAATGGGGAATTGGGTTCCTAACATTTCCTATGCAACATGAAAGTTTTTCTTTTTTCTTTTGGAATAAAATTAACAGAAAAAAATAGAAAATATAATAAATAAAAGATAGATAGATATGAAAAGACTAAGATCTAAACTTATTTATGAATGCAACTTTGTCTGTGTGTGTATGTGTGTGCGTCTGTGTATGTGCGTCCGTTACCTATAGACTCCGAAACGGCTGAACCGATTTTCTTGAAAATTTACACAGTTGTTCTATAAGCGTCTGCGAGTGTTCTTAGCTAGGTTTTGTGTCGAAGTACCCCCGATAAATATCGAAAATCGATAATCGAAAAAAATCAGGTTATAGAAGGAGTGGTCCGATTTTATACACTCATAGACAAAGACATAATAAACGATATTCAGAAGTTTCAAGGTTGTAGTTCATACAATAGCGCAGAAAATCGATAATATATATATATATAAGGCAAGATGTTTGTGTGTGTTTCTGTTTATCTGCCTGTATGTCTGTAATTTTTTCAGCCCTTTTATTTTAGTTTTTGCTTCGGGTTTGACTCTAAGTAGGTGTAATTGTAGTTCTTAGTCTCAGCCATAATGCCATTTACTCAGAGGACTTATTCAGCCTTCAAAATTCAGTTTACAACGAAAAAAAACTTATTTGATATTGATACCAGGAAATGGATGTGCGTTGTAGTCCAGCGGATATCGACTCGGAACGAGAAATCGGAGATCCGAGTTCGAATTCAAGTTGAATTCGTTGCAATCATATACGCGCAAATACCGTTGGGAAAAGTATTAATCCGTCTCTTCCCTCCAGCTATGGGTCAAATAACAGGACAGATTGGGTTCTTTAGCCTTGGTTGGCAACCAATCTACCGCAGAAAGCAATGGCAACCTACTGCGGGTTAATCTTCTGCCCAGTCAGTCATGTGTCTTTCGAGACATGATCGCCCAAGCGTGTATCACGTATGGCACTTAACTGACTGACCAGGAAATCAAAATTTGACTTACATCCATTCATTTTTCTTTCAGTCTACGGTTTCGCTTTAACTGGAAACAACTATTGCTTTTTAGTCTTTCGTGCCAACGTTCAAAGAGTCTGAGCTCCAGGAACATGGATTGGTTTTAAAGCTTTCATTACACCCGAGCAACGCCGGGCTATACTGCTAGTAAATAGATAAAGACGAGACAGATTATTTACTAAGCGCTATTTAGATGCGGTACAACACCAAAATATGGGGCGCCCAGTGAGGATCGAACTCATTACTCAGTTGTAATAGCTTCTAAAGGACAAGCTTGCTAACCATTACATCACGTAGGGGCGCCCAGTTAGATAGATAGATATTAACAGACTGAGATAGATCGATAGATATGAATAGGCTGAGATAGATAGATAGATAGATAGATAGATAGATAGATAGATAGATAGATAGATAGATAGATAGATAGATTTGAAAAGGCCGAAATAGATAGATAGATAGATAGATAGATAGATTTGAAAAGGCCGAGATAGATAGATAGATAGTTTTGAGAAGGCCGAGATAGATAGTAGATAGATAGATAGATAGATAGATAGATAGATAGATAGATAGTTTTGAGAAGGCCGAGATAGATAGATAGATAGATAGATAGATAGATAGATAGATAGATAGATAGTTTTGAGAAGGCCGAGATAGATAGATAGATAGATAGATAGATAGATAGATAGATAGATAGATAGTTTTGAGAAGGCCGAGATAGATAGATAGATAGATAGATAGATAGATAGATAGATAGATAGATAGATAGATAGTGATGTTGTTGTCATTCTGAGTAACAGCGTTTTTGCTTCTACTACCTTGGAAGGTGACATAGTTATGCCATGACGCCTTGACAATGTGCTAACTCGCCTACCTCTCTCTCTCTCTCTCTCTCTCTCTCTCTCTAGTGGGATGTAACGGTTATGAAGCATTTTGTGACGACATGTGTATATGCGATAAATTTCAGCAAGCATTGAATATATTCGTTTCCAAGAGTCATTTAATCGATCTGACCATTAGCGTCTTGAGCGCCGCTTCCATACGTACAAATGTCTGAAATGAACCAATGAATTCGATATAAAGACAAGACGGATTCTATTGGTGAATATGGACAAACTGAGATATGCCATGTCAGAACAGCCATTGCCGGGATATATTTATCGCTTGTGAGCAAAGAAAGATTCTGTTTAACTAAAAGCGTGATTGCTATGAAAACCAGCATTCATATTCTAACAGTGATTACAGATTACGAGAAAGGGGCAAATTACAAATAGGATCCAGAAAATAATAGACGAAAAGAAATAAAGAAAGAAAATTGGTATGCTGGTTTTCTAAGCACATGATCGAAAGTTTGGGGCACCCAGTAAGGATCAAACTCATTAATCAGTTATGGTTGATCTAGCGAGATAAGCTTTCTAACCATTATACCGCGTCTAAGTGCCCTATTCTAAGCGTAGAATAGGCCAAATATTTGCATATGGGTTATAATATGGAATTGATCCCCCATTTTATATTCACTTAAAAATTTCTTATTTGTTTATCAAATTGTGATTAGGTACATAAATGTATAGAAACTAGCATAGACATAAAGTGAGGGATAAGTTTACATATGGACAATAATATGGAATTGATCCCCCATTTTATATTCACTTTATAATTTCTTGTTTATCACATTGTGATTAGGTATATAAATGTATAGAAACTAGCATAGCCATAAAGTGAGGGATAAATTTACATATGGATTATAATATGGAATTGATCCCCCATTTTATATTCCCTTCAAAATTGCTTGTTTGTTTATCATATTGTGATTAGGTTTATAAATGTATAGAAACTAGCATAGCCATAAAGTGAAGGATAAGTTTACATGTGGGTTATAATATGGAATTGATCCCCCATTTTATATTCACTTAAAAATTTCTTATTTATCAAATTGTGATTAGGTATATAAATGTATAAAAACTAGCATGGCCATAAAGTGAGGGATAAGTTTACATATGGTTATAATATGGAATTGATCCCCCATTTTATATTTACTTTATGATTTATTTGTTTATCATATTGTGATTAGGCATCCACAATTTTTATCCAATTCTCACCGAACTTCACCCAAATATTCTTTAGGCTGAGTCTGAGCTCCAGGACCATGTATTAGTTTTAAAGCTTTCATTACACCCGAGCAACGCCGGGCTATACTGCTCGTCAATAGGATAAGTTAAAACGGAATCAAGACGAAGTGAATCAACTTAAAATGATTTCAAGAGAATTAATCCCCTGCCATGATTTTATCTAAAAACCCAAACGTAAGGAAAAAGTAAATCTCTTGTTCTGCTCTATGCTTAGTCATTTTATTCAGGACCTTAAATCTGTTGGCGGGCGGGGGAGTGGGGATCCAATGACGCTTTATGTCAGAACATTTCTTTGGGAATTCTAAATGTGCCGACAATGTTCTCGCCAGATTCAAATTCTTAAGAACTGGGGTGCTAAAAACCGGCGCTTTTCAAATAGATCTCCACCGATCAAAGTTCATTCTCGCATGCAATAGATTCGGCGGCCCAATTCTGTTTTTTTTTTTCCCCCCTTTTCGTCCGTTTACAGATTCTTCTTCTTTTTCAAGGATTCAATAAGGTAATGCTTGACATTGCGTTTAAATTTGTAAGGTCTTTCTTGACAGGAAAGCAATAAGTTGGTAGAGAGTTCTATTGACCGGTTCACACTGCACCCACGTCTATTGTACAGGTGAAGAGGCTCATCCCTTGTTCCCTGTTTAGGATGTGATTTCCAGCTTTCTCTTTTCCAAATCTTTTCACTCTTACGTAGCCCCCTGCACGTCAGTGGCGTTACCGCCTTGCTCAGGGTGATACGATTAAAAAAAATAAGAAAAGAATCACAAGTGAAGAAACTATTAGAATCGAAATAACAGTTTCATTTTTTTTTTTTTTTTAATCATTTCACCCCAAGCAAGGCATTCCTACCACTATTGCGCTTGGGGCTACATAGGGGAAGGTAAATAGAAAGAGTGGTTAGATATAGAAAATGTCAGAAGGTGGGTGATAGGTAGTTGGGTGGGTGGGAAGAGTGTTTGAAAGAATGGAAGCGAGTCATTATGCCAACTGTTTATAAGAAATTGTAATGTGGATATAAAGTGGGGGATCAAATCTATATTATAATCAATATATAAACTGATCCCTTATTTTGTGGCCATGCTATTTTCTATACATTTATATTCTAGATATATGGGCTTGACCTAGTGGATGACAGAACGAGGGTTGCATGGTGTAACAGGAGAAGGTGTGCTAAGAGCCACCAGGGATAGGGAGATGTAGAGAGCCATGATCGCTTACGTCCTGAAAGGGCAAGGCTCATAGAAGAAGATTTTTTTTTAATCACTTCACCCCAAGCAAGGCATTCCACTGCCGCTATTGCGCTTGGGGCTACATGGGGGAAGGTAAATAGAAAGAGTGGTTAGATATAGGAAATGTCAGAAGGGGGGTGATAGATAGTTTGGAAGATGGGAAAAGTGTTTGAACGAATGGAAGCGAGTTATTGTGTTAGGAGGTGTCTATTAACCTTACATTTAAACTCCTGGAGATTGTAGCCGTCGGGGAAGCAGTCATGTGGAAGGGAATTCTACAGTCGGGAAGTGCGAGAAAAGAAACTGTTGGAGTAGAAGTTGATTTTGCATTTTATCGGTTTCACTGTAATTTCTTTCTCTTCCTTCTCCTCATTCTCCTTCTTTTTTCTTCTTATTCTTTTTTAATTTTCTTCTTCTTTGTCTATTTCTGTCCTATGCTTTTCTCCTTTCCTCCATTTACTAATTCTTCCTTCTCCTACTCCTACTCCTCTCCCTCATTCTTCGGTGTTCATTTTGTATTTTTTCTTTTTGTATTTTAAATCTATTTACCAATTATTATTCTTCCTTCTACTCCTTCACCTTCCTCCGCCTCCATTTTTTCATTTTCTTCTTCTTTATTTACTAATTCTTCTTTCTTCTCCTTCTCCTCTTTCTCCTCCTCCGCCTTCTTCTTCATTTTTTCTTCTTCTTCTTTGGCTATTTTATCCTTCTTTTCTCCTTTATCTCTATTTACTAATCCTCCTTCCTTCTTTTCCTTCTTCTTCTTCTTCATTCTTTTTTCTTTATTTTTATTTCCTTTTTATTGTGTTCTTTGCCTCTATTTCTTCCTCTTCCTTCTCCTAATTCTTCTTCTTCTTCTTCTTTTTGTTTCTTTTTTTATTTTTGGTTTTCTTCTTCTTTATCTACTCCTGTCTTATACTTTTCTATTTTCCTCCATTTACTTGTTCTTCTTCTTCATTATCCATTTTTTCTTTCTCCTCCTCCCCATCCTTCTTCGTCGTTCATTTTTTATTTTTTGTATTTTATCTCTATTTACCAATTATTCTTCTTCTTCTTCCTCCTTCTACTCTACCTTCTTTTTTGTTCATTTTCTTCTTCTTTTGTTCTTAACCTTTATTTAATTCTTCTTTCTTCTCCTTCTTTTTTATTTTTTCTTCACCTTCTTTGTCTATTTATTCTACTTTTGTCCTTTGCCTTAATTTATTGATCCTTCCTCCTTCTTTTTCTTCTTCTTCATTTTCTTCTTTTTCTTTTTCTTCTTCCATTTCCTTTTTCTTGTGTCCTTTATCTCTCTTTCTTCCTTCTCGTCCTCCTCCTTTTTTCTTCTTATTTTTTCGTTTTCTTCTTTTTCTATTTCTTTCTTACACTTTGTCCTTTTCTTCATTTACCCGTTCTTCTTCTTCATTATTTATTTCCTCCTCCTCCTCCCCCTCCTCCCTCATTCTTCTTCGTTCATTTTTTCTTCTTTTGTATTTTATCTCTATTTACCAATCGTTCTTCTTCCTCTTCCTTCTCTTCCTTCTCCTCCTCCTCCTTCATTTTTTCTTCTCCTTCTTTGTCTATTTTATTCTTCATCTCCCCTGTATCGCTACTTACCAATTCTCCCTTCTACTACTCCTCCTTCTCCCTCTCCTTCTTCTTCGTTCATTTTTTTCTTTTTTCTTTTTTGTATTTTATCTCTATTTACCAATTACTCATTTTAATCCTCCTTTCTCCTTTTTTGTTTATTTTTTCTTCTTATTTTCCTTTATCTTTATTTGCTAATTCTTCTTTCTCTCCTCCTCCTCCTCCTTCGCTTTCTCCTCCTCCTTCTTCATTTTTTTCTCCTTCTCTGTCTATTTTATTCCTCTTTTGTCCTTTATCTCTATTAACCAATTCTTCCTTCTCCTACTCCTCTTTCTTCTTCTTCTTTTAATACTACTACTACCACCTCTCATTATTTTGTTTTCATTCTCTTTCTTTTTTTATTATTTTTTTCACTTTCTCTCCACTCTTTTCATCCTTTTCCTCGCCTTTCTTATTCTTTCTATTTACTAATCTTTCTTTATTTTCGTACAAGTCCAAGACTGTGGAGCATCCGGTGAGGAATTATCCATTACATTTCTACGCAAATATCCGCTTACTAACCATTGGGATTTATTCCTTTCTCTTTCCACCACATCTTCTCACTTCTTTTTTTCATTTTTCTTCCCCGCCCCCCGTGTGAAGAGATGGGAAAACCAATAAATTAAACATTTCATACAACACATCAAACGAATCTACTAAGAGACAGGACAATTTCGCTAGAAACAAAGAGGAGAGTACTGGATTGCTATGTGATGTCAGTTCTTCAATATGACAGTAAATGTTGGACAATATCATCGAAGCTGAAGGAAAAACTTGAAGCAACTGAAATGTGGTTCCACGGTAGCATAATGGATATAAAGTGGGGGATCTGTTCCATATTACAATCAATATATAAACTGATCCCTCACTTTGTGGTTACATCAATTTCTATACATTTATATTCCTGAGATCCAAAAGCACAAGAATGCATTTCAAGGGCTGAGAAGAGTATTAAGAAACAGGACAATTTCACTAGAAACAAAAAAGTGAGTACTGGATTGCTATGTGATGTCAGTTCTTCAATATGGCAGTGAATGCTGGACAATATCATCAAAAATGGAGAAAAAACTTGAAGCAATTGAAATGTGGTTCCACGAAAGTATAATGAATATAAAGTGAGGGATCAGTTCCATATTGCAATCAATATCTAAAATGACCCCTCACTTTGTGGTCACATCAGTTTCTATACATTTATATTCCTGAGATCCAAAAGCACAAGGATGCATTTCAGGAGCTGAGAAGAGTATTAAGAAACAGGACAATTTCACTAGAAACAAAGAAGTGAGTACTGGATTGCTATGTGATGTCAGTTCTTCAATATGGCAGTGAATGCTGGACAATATCATCAAAGATGAAGGAAAAACTTGAAGCAGCTGAAATGTGGTTCTACAGAAGGATGCTGCGAATATCATGGATCGAGCATGTGAGTAATAATGAGGTTTTGGAAATGATGGAAACGAAAAGGAAATTAATATTTAGCATCAGGAAGAGACAGCTGAAGTTCCTGGGACATGCAGTGAGGAAGGAGGACTTGGAGAACCTGATACTAACAGGCCAGATAGAGGGAAAAAGAGACAGAATAAAGCAGCAGATAACATAGTTGAAGGGTCTGAGCAAGTGAATAACAGAGCGGGAACTGCGTGGTGTTACAGGATAAAGCGTGCAAAGAGCCACCAGGGATAGGGAGATGTAGAAGGCCATGATCGCCTACGTCCTAAAAGAACAAGCACATAGAAGAAGAAGAATAGAAAACAGCCAGCCTGCTTTCCCTCCTGAGGTCAATCTACTGATGATGTGGTGGGTATGCTGACGGCATTGGTATTCCTAGTCGGGATAAGAATGAACTTGAACATAAAATCAGCATCCTCTACCAAGTGTTCCAAGAATCGTTGTGACGGTTCAGAAAGTTTTTCTCGTCGAAATCCATTTTTTTCTTCTTCTTCTTCTTCTTCTTCTTCTTCTTCTTCTTCTTCTTCTTTATGCGCCGTGTTCTTTCAGGACGTAGACGATCATGGACTTCCACTTGCCCCTGTCCCTTTTCGCTCTCAAAGTGGGTCTCATATATCCACAGTCCGTTGCGGACTGATCACTAGCTTGACAGCTCGGCTGCAGTCGCTCTCACACCGGCGTGACGTGGCTTCCCTGTGTCTCTTCTACAAATACTTTCACGACTTCTGCTCCAATGAATTTAGCTCACTGGTGCCTCCTATATATGAATTTACATGAGCTACTAGACTAACAACTAGGTCCCACCTTTTACTGTGAAACCAATAAAATGTAAACGCAATTTCTACTCTAACAGCTTATTTTCTCGCACTTCCCACCTGTGGGATTCCCTTCCACATCTTTGATTCCCTGACAGCTACAATTTCCAGGAATTTAAATGTAAGGTCAATAGACATCTCCTATCTCACTAACTCGCATCCATTCTCTCAAGCTCTTTTCTCCATCCACTTCACTCTCGTTACACCGGTATTCTTATCCGTCTAATACCCGCCTCCTGACATCCCCTATAACTGACGACTCTTTATCATCACTTTCCCCTATGTACCCTCCTGCGCAACAGTGGCAGTAAAATGATTTGCTTGGGGTGAAATGATTAAAAAAAAATTCCCCTCTTGGTAACTCTCTCCAATCTCGCTCTGCCATCCATTTGCTCAAGACCATCCAATATATCTCGCACTGCTTTTCCCTGTTACCCTTTCCCTCTATTCGTCCTGTGAGTATTAGAATCTACGAACCCTCCTTCCTCATTACGTGTCCGAGAAACTTTAACTGTCTCTTCTTGATGTTAAGTATAAGTTTTCTTTTCGTTTGCATCCTCTCTAACACCTCGTCGTTGTTCACGTGCTCGGTGATGGTATCCTCAGCATCCTTCTGTAGAATCACATTTCTGGTGCCGCAAGTCTCTCCTTCATACTTAAAGAGATCGTTCAACCTTCGCTGTCATATAGAAGGACATATGCTTTTGTTTCCAATAAATTTTCCTCTTACACATTTGTAAATCTACCATTCGCTCGTGCATTGAATACTGTTGCCATATCTGGTCGGGTGTTCCTGCTATTCATCTCGAGGTTCTCTTTAGAATCCATTTTGCACATTTATAAATCTACTGTTCGTCCATACATTGAATACTGTTGCCATATCTGGTCGGTTGCTCCTGCTATTCATCTCGAGGTTCTCTTTAGAATCCATTTTGCACATTTATAAATCTACCATTCGCTCGTGCATTGAATACTGTTGCCATATCTGGTCGGATGCTCCTGCTATTCATCTCGAGGTTCCCGACAAACTCCAGAGAAGGATCTGACCTGGCATCTCGATTTCAATCACTTTCTTGCCTACGTGACGTGGCCTTCCTCTGTCTTTCTTATAAATATTTTCATAGCAACTGCTCTGTTTAGTTTATCCCCATTTCCCACGTGGATTTAAACGTGCTACTAGATTGACATTTAGGTTCAACCCTCTCACCGGTCAAAGAATTAAATGTAACTAGCACTTCTACTCCAATAGTTTCTTTTCCCGCACCTTCTGCCTGTGGAACTCTCTTCCATCTACGTCAATCGCCATTTTCTATCTTCTTGAATCCAGTTTATCTTTTATCCTTTTCTCTCACTCTAAATGCTTGGGGTGAAATGATTTTTTAAAAAAATCAAAATAAACCTTTCCGAAACTGAAATCAAGCTCTAGAATGAAAGCAGTGATGGCATCTACGCTGAATTTTTTTTTTTTTAATCCTATCACCCCGAGCAAGGCGATACCGCCACTGATGTGCAGGGGGCTACATAGGTGTGAAAAGATTAGAAAAGAGAAAACCGGAAACCGCATCCTAAACAGGAAACAAGGGATGAGCCTCTTCACCTGTTCAATAGACGTGGGTGGAACAGGTGAAGAGGCTCCATTATAGAAATTCAGGGTATGGAATTAGTAAATACTAAACACTAAGGAAATTGAACATAGAATAGGCTGTGCTAAAGTTAGTTTCACCCAACACCGCAAGTTGCTACAAAACCAAAGAATTAGCCGAAAGCTCGTAAAGTTCTAAAATAGGCTTGACATATTGAGACTTTCACACGGATGTCATGTATAGCACCAAATCCTTTCAGAAATATCTAAACTGTCAACTGTATACAACCGCTTCTCATATCAATGCTTAAAATGTACTTGAGCGAGTGAAGCTTGTAGGGCTTCGGGAAGACCATCCCTCTTCAAATCATATAGACTAGTGCTACAGAATCACAAACAATGTACTGTACAAAATAATAAAAAACAATATCACTTGAAGACTTTCAACAGCAGCAACAAATAAAATGGATATCTCATGTAAAATAATGACAAACTGAATATGTTGACGTTAGACACTTCTTCTTCTATGTGCCCTGTCCCTTCAGGACGTAGGCGATCATGATTCTCCACGTCTCCCTATCCCTTGTGGCTCTTAGCATGTTTGCTCCTGTTACTCCTGGTAACCCCCGTTCTGTCATCCACCTGATCAGGCCCTGCAAATATGTTATCCGCTGCCTTACTCTGTCTCTTTTTCCTTTTATCGGGCCAGTATCAGGTTCTCCAAGCTCTCCTTCCTCATTGCGTGTCCCAGGAACTTCAGTTGTCTCTTCCTGATGCTCAGTATTAATTTCCTTTTTGTTGCCATTCTTTCCAACACCACATCGTTGCTTGCATGCTCAGTCCACGATATTCGCAGCATCCTTCTATAGAACCACATTTCCGCTGCTTCCAGTTTTGTCCTCATTTTCGATTATATTGTCCAGTATTCACTGCCGTATTGAAGAACTGACATCACATAGCAATCCAGCACTCTTTTCTTTGTTTCTAGTGAAATTTTCCTGTGTGTTTGTCGTACTTTACTCAGCTTCTGGAAAGCGTCCTTTGCCATGCCAATTCGCCTTCGGATCTCTGTGTCGCATTTTCCGTCTCCTGTTAGAACACTTCCTAGGTATTTAAATTTTTTTTTCTTCAAACATAAGGCTAGGAAGGAAAGCCCCTATTAATACTGGAAAAAAAAGGTCTATAACAGCCGCTGGAATCGAGAAACCTATTTTCTTGTAACATTATCTTAAGAGAAAGATCTTTAAATTTTCAACCGAAAGTAGTACTGGTTGCTAGGTCAATGAAGGTGAAATGTTTCCTTATAAGGAGACGGCTAATATTGATATTACTCTTTTCTCCTCTTCATCTTTCTCTTCTTTTTTTTTTTTTTTTTTTTTTTTGCCTACTCTCTTTTCTTCCTGTTGCTAATCGTGTTATAATTAAGAGAAGGCAACTTATTAATAATTCACAGACAACCGTTTGTCCTGGCACGAGCAGCTGATGACAGTAGCAGCAGCAGCTTAACGTTACCATGACAACGTAGCGAATCAATGAATAGATAAGGCAAGATGTTATCATTAATGTTAGTTTCCATTCAACTCTTTTCTTTAGTTCTTTTATTTATTTATTTATTTATTTCCACCCTACTTTTTTCTGTTTCTTTTTTTTTTCCTTTTTCTTTCTCTCTTTTCCTTCTTTCTTTATTTTCATTTTCTTTTCTTTCGTTCTTTCTTTTTCATTGTTCCTTCCATTTTTTTTTTCATCCTTTTCCTTTCTTTGCTTCTTTCTTTTCCCTCTTTGCTTCTTTCTTTGCTTCTTTCTTTGCTTCTTTCTTTGCTTCTTTCTTTGTCTTTGTTTTCTTTTTCTATTTTTCTTATTCTTTTCTTTTTTCTTTCTTTATTTTTCTTTCTCCTTTCATTTCTTTCTTTCTTTCTTTCTTTCGTTTATTTTCTTTCTTTCATCTACCATTTTTATATCGGCCATTTTCTTTCTTTTTTTTTCTTTCCTCGCTTTCTCGCCTTCTTTCTTATTTTGTTCTTTATTTTTACTCTTTTTTATTTCTTTTTCTTTAATTTTCTTTGGGTTTTCGTTTTTTATGTAGTATTTATTATTCTTTTATAAAGAAAGACAATATTACGAAAATTTACAAATTTGGAATTAACCGACATATTTATTTAAATTTATTTGCTTAATTATTATTTGTTTAATGAATATTATATTTATATTATATTTTTCTTCTCTTTTTTCTTCTTTCTGTTTTCGTCCTTTTTTTCTTTCATTTATTCTTTCTTTTAAGTTTTTCCTTCTCTTTCTTCCTCTTTCTTTTTCTATTTTTTCTTTCTTTTCTTCTTTCTTTTGAGCTTTTCTTTTTCTTTTTCTTCATTCTTTTTTCCTCTTCCTTTTTCTTCTTTTTCTTCTTTCTTTTGAGCTTTTCCTTCTCTTCTTTTCCTCTTTTTTTCCTCTTCCTTTTATTCTACTTTCTTTTTTCCTTTCTTTTGAGCTTTTCCTTCTCTTCTTTTCTCTTTCCTTTTTCTCTTCCTTGTTTTTTTTTCTTTTCTTCTTTCTTTTGAGCTTTTTCTTCTCTTTTCCTCTTTCATTTTTCTTCTTTCTTTTCTCTTTTCTTTGGAGCTTTTCCTTCTCTTCTTTTCCTCTTTCTTTTTCCTCTTTCTTTTTTACTACTTTCTTTTTCCTTTCTATTGAGCTTTTTTTTTTAGGAAAAAAGAATGAATAAAAAAGAAAGAGAAAAACATCTTTCTTTTTTCTTCAATCTTTTTTCCTCTTCTTTTTTCTTCTTTCTTTTGAGCTTTTTCTTCTCTTTTTTCCTCTACCGTTCATAAATATCTATCTTCGGGCAGGATTCGAACCATATACAGGGGCGATGCTACATTTAAATCTAATGTCTTTTATCACTCAACCACCGAAGATAACATGGCGACCAAAGTCTGAATTAAGTTTTTTAAAAAATATATTCTCCTGATTTCTTTTCTATTCTTTTCTTTTTATTTTATTTTTTTTATTCATATCACCCCAAGCAAGGCGGTAACGCCACTGATGCGCAGGGGGCTACGTAAGAGTAAGAAGATTGGAAAAGAGAAAACCGGAAACCACATCCTAAACAGGGAACAAGGGATGAGCCTCTTCACCTGTTCAATAGATGTGGGTGGAGTGTGAACCGGGCGATAGATTAGTCTATCTACTCCAATTGGAAAAGAAAAAAAGAGTATAAAGATTGGAAAAGAGAAAACCGAAAAGCACATCCTAAACGGGGAACAAGGGATGAGCCTCTTCACCTGTTCAATAGATGTGGGTGGAGTGTGAACCGGGCGATAGATTAGTCTATCTACTCCAATTGGAAAAGAAAAAAAGAGTATAAAGATTGGAAAAGAGAAAACCAGAAACCACATCCTAAATGGGGAACAAGGGATGAGCCTCTTCACCTGTTCAATAGACGTGGGTGGAGTGTGAACCGGGCGATAGTTTAGTTGATCTACTCCAATTGGAAAAGAAGAAAAGAGTATAAAGATTGGAAAAGAGAAAACCGGAAACCACATCCTAAACGGGGAACAAGGGATGAGCCTCTTCACCTGTTCAATAGACTTGGGTGGAGTGTGAACCGGGCGATAGTTCAGTCTATCTACTCCAATTGGAAAAGAAAAAAAGAGTATAAAGATTGGAAAAGAGAAAACCGGAAACCGCATCCTAAACAGGAAACAAGGGATGAGCCTCTTCACCTGTTCAATAGACTTGGGTGGTGTGTGAACCGGGCGATAGTTTAGTCTATCTACTCCAATTGAAAAAAAAAAAAAAAATGGAAAAGAGTGAAAAGGTTGGAAGAGAGAAAGCCAGAAACCACATCCTAAACAATAGGCGTGGGTGGAGTGTGTACCGCGCGATAGTTTAGTCTTCTTTTTCTTTTCTTTTTTTTTTTTTGTCTTTTTTTAGACCGTGTATCTTTGCTTGTAATCGTATTTTGATGTAAACAAACGCAATAGAAAACAATATTACGAAATTTTACGGAAATTTAAGAATTTGGTATTAACCGACATATTTATTTAATTTTATTTGTTTGAACTTAATTTTTTTAATGGATAGTCTGGTTTTCTATAATTAAAGAGTACATTTTAATTATCTACCGGCTTAGATGTTCAATGTGGCTGAGTGTTGCACCACAGCAGATCTAATAGCAGCACCTTCCCGGTATATGGGAGTATGCAGGTTCGAATCCTGTCGGAAAATAGATATGATTTCTCAAAACATCTAGGTCGGTGGATAATTAAAAGATATGTTTGATTATGGTAAAAAAAAAGACTACCCACTCAAATACGAGTGTCCATTAAACTATTGAAAATAACTTATCAGAACAGCTAAAAAATTAAGAAAAACATTGTCATTATGATGAGGGTCAGAATAAAATTAATTCGACGTTGTGTATGAGGCAACAAAATAAAAATCTTCAACATTCAACTGGTTTTCATATATTCTATTTTAATTAATTAATATATATATATATATATATATATATAAAGTCTGCTTACATCTACCGAGCGCCCATAGATCAGAGGTAGAATCGCCGACTAACGCCAATTTCAATCCTGGGTAAAAAGCAATCGGCTGCCTAACCGTACTGATGAGCTGTGATACAGCAAAACAGATCTGTCTGTGGATGACTATATATATATATATATATATATATATATATATATATATATATATATTGACTCTCTTCAGAAGAATAAATTTCTAACTGTAAGGTATGTAATGCCAGATATTTGTTCGCCTGAAGAGAGTTAACTTTGGACTCGAAACACGTTTAGTGACACAAATATAAATATAGATACTTAAAGAAAATCAGCAGACGGAGAAGCCAAAATTGCCAAATGCAGGTGGAGGATACTAAAATCAAGCAAGTACAAAAATTTAAGCACTTTGAAAGTGTTCTAACAGAAGACGGAAAGTGCGACACAGAGATCTGAAAGCGAATTCCAGAAGCTGAGTAGAGTATTAAGAGACAGAAAATGTTCGTTAGAAACAAAAAAGAGCGTACTGGATTGCTATGTGATGTTCTTCAATATGACAGTAAATTCTGGGAAATATCATCAAAGATTAAGGAAAAACTTGAAGCAGCTGATGTGGTTCTTGAGAAGGATGCTGCGTATATCATGGATCGAGCATTTGAGCGATGATGAGGTTTTGGAAAGAATGGAAACGAAAACGAAATTAATACTGAGCATCAGGAAGAGACAGCTGAAGTTCCTGGAACATGCAATGAGGAAGGAAGGCTTGGAGAACGTGATACTAACAGGGCCAGATAGAGGGAAAAAGAGACAGAAGAAAGCAGCGGATAACATATTTGAAGGGCCTGAGCAGGTGGATGACAGAACGGGAGTTGCGTGTTGTAACAGGAGAAAGCGTGCTAAGAGCCACCAGAGATAGGGAGACGTGGAAAGCTATGATCGCCTATGTCCTGAAAGGACAAGGCACAGAAGAAGAAGGTATATATATGTAGTTTGCGTGTCTGTCTCTATCAGTGTGTCTTTAGGCATTAAATATTCTCTAAGTTAAATGTTATGAAAGTTAACTGAGGTTTTGTCTCGATTAATTTTATTGTTCAACTTTTCCAGTTTAAGAAAAAATCTTTCTCAAATGAAGAGGCTATTCCGTCAGAAATTGTCTAAGATTAATTTTAGAAGAAATATGGTCCAAGCTTTCGATTTTCTTAAGTCATCATCAGGATAGATCGAGACAAATACTTGCCTACTAATGTTTGCATCTTTTTAGTCGCTTTTAACGTCTTTCACCTGCTGCTGTCTACTCAGCTGACTGCCGATTTGACTCCGGAGTGGAGTGGCAGATCCATGTTTTATCCATTATCATATATTTACTCAAAAATTCTTTCTTGAAAACCGCTCTGAATCGTCGACGCGCTGTTGTTTTTGATCGACTGTGTCCAAACGCAGCACCAACTTTGAACACAAGTTTCTCATTGACAAATGTTCATGCAGAGTGATGAATAGACTGCATTCTGGTATGTTCAACTCTTCTACTGTTTCAGGCAACTACAATTTACGATTGGCCAAAACGAGTTTGTGGATTTTTATGTGTGTGTGTGGGTGTGTGTTGTCCGGAACAACTGCTGATTTTGTGTCTTTACAACTGCGTTTAAAGAAAGTATTTAAAGAAAGCATACCATTGTTTCCGACAGAGTCCGAATAACACTCATGAAGCCATTGCTTTGCTTGAACAGTATTTTTCAAATAGAAAGTAATGCTTTATCAACACACGAAATTCAGGTTTTTCCATTGTTTTGAAAATTTGCAGCAGAAGCTTCACTTAAATAACTGTAATTTGTAAACTAATAATCCAATTAGGCCCAAATTTTATGACGTGCCATTTGGAAGGTTAGTACTTCATAAAAATTATATGGACTTTTTATTAGTGACGCCATCTATATGTCAGGCCCGGGACTTATTGAGTGATGTGTTAATTTTTATTTAGTTTACGTGAATAATTAGTACGACAATCTCTACAATTTTTTAAACTCTTCTATAGCAATTTTGGTGTTTGAAATTTGTCTTTTTAAAACTCTTTTTTAGTGACACCTCATACTTTGAATGGATGCCAATAAACAATGTCACTTTTTGTATTAACAAAGGAAATTCTATTTTCTTAGATCATGAATCTAAACTTATTTATAAATGGAACTTTGTCTGTGTGTGTGTGTGTGTGTGTGTTACCTATAGACTTCGAAACGGCTGAACCGATTTTCTTGAAAATTTACACAGTTGTACTGTAATCGTTGTACTATAAGGATCTGCTATAAGCGTTGTACTATAAGTTGTACTATAAGGATGTGCGTTGTGGATATCGGCTCGGAACAAGAAGCCGGTAAGCCGAGTTCGAATTCCAGTTGAATCCATTGTATTCACTTACCCGCAAATACACTTGGGAAAGGTATTAATCCGTCTCTTCCTTCCAGTTATGGGTTAAATATCAGGACAGATTGGGTTCTATAGCCTTGGTCTACCGCAGAAAGCAATGGCAAACTACTGCGGGATAATCTTCTGCCCAGTCAGTCAGGCCTCGAGAGAGACATGATCGCCCAAGCGTGTATCACGTATGGCACTTAACTGACTGACTATAAGCGTCTGCGAGTGTTCTTAGCTAGATTTTGTGTCGAGGTGCCCCCGATAAATATCGATAATCGATAATCGAAAAAATCGGGTTATAGAAGGAGTGGTCCGATTTTAATCAAATTTGATACACTCATAGACAAAGACATAAGAAACGATATTCAGAAGTTTCAAGGTTGCAGTTCTTACAATAGTGCAGAAAATCGATAATATATATATATATATATATAAGGCAAGATGTTTGTGTGTCTGTTTATCTGCCTGTATGTCTGTATGGCTGTGAGTAGGTATAACTGTAGTTCTTAGTCTCAGACATGATACCATTTACTCAGAGGACTTATTTAGCCTTCAAAATTCAGTTTACAACGAAAAAAACTTATTTGATATCGATACGAGGAAATCAAAATTTAAACTTACATCTATTCATTTTTCTTTCAGTCTACGGTTTCGCTTTAACTGGAAACAACTATTGCATTTTAGTCTTTCGTGCCAACGTCCAAAGAGTCTTAGCTCCAGGACCATGGATTAGTTTTAAAGCTTTCATTACACCCGAGCAACACCAGGCTATACTGCTAGTGAAATCATAAACTACTTTGATCTTTACTACAAAATCCAAAAATTCTTTGTTAATTCTCTTATTTTATAGTAATTATTCACTCGCACTCATTTAGCATCACACCGACTATTTTTGAACAAGTGGGCAATACTCCGCTTGAATGTCATGCAGGGATCATTATCACGCCTGGATCATTGTTCACGCAGGAATTATCGCACGCACAAATCATTATCATGCATGAATATATTGCATCAGAGCAAACGTTCGTTGTGTCTATTTAAATGAATTTCAATAACAATACAGAGATATTTGAATATGAATTTATTCAGCCACATATGTTATTTTCTACGACAGTATTTCACTGTACTTGTCATCTTTCTACGTATCGAACTTGTCTAAAGTGTTTTTCATTTTTATAATCATTTCACCCCAAACAAGGCGAAAATGCCTCTTCTGCGCTAGAGGTTACAATAAGAGGATTAAAATTGTGTTGGCGATGTCGAAGAAAAGATAAGGGATGGATGGGAATCAAGTAGATAAAAGATGGGAATTGATGTTGCATTTAAACTTTTGGAGATTGTAGCTATTGGCATGTTGAAAAAAGGATGGATGGGAATCAAGTGGATAAAAGATGGCAATTGATGTTGCATTTAAACTTTTGGAGATTGTAGTCATCGAGGAAGCAGGCAAATGGAAGTGAGTTCCACAAACGGGAAGTGTTAGAAATTAAACTGTTAGAATTAAACTGGTAAAGTTTAACTAGTTTGAGAGTAAAAGGATGGGACCTTGTTGCCAATTGAGTCGCCCGAGTAAGTACGTCTGGTCGGAGAACCAGGGGAAAAAGCTTTTCAGAGCAATTGCCGTAAACATTCATGTAGAAAAGACAGAGGGAAGCCACATCACATTAGTGAGAATGTGACTGAAGACAAACTGCTAAGTCAGGGCCAATTATATTGCAGATCCTTCTTTGGATTTTGTCAAGGACCTCAAGGTGAATAGCAGAAGCACTTGACCAGATATAGCAACAGTATTCAATGCACGGACGAATGGTAGATTTATAAATATGCAAAATGGATTCTGACAAGAAAGACTTCCTTACCCGACACAGTGACCCAACCTTCCTAGCAGTAGATGCAGCTATGGATTCAATGTAGTCATTTCATTTGAGGTCATTTGAGAGAGTGAGGCCAAGGAGGCAAAGTGTGTTTCTCCCTATGAGACTAGCATCGGTCATTCTGATAATAGTGACGAATGTGCGTTGTGGTGCAGTGGATGTCGGCTCGGAAAGAGAAATCGGTGAGCCGAGTTCGAATTCCAGTTGAATGCCCTGCAGTCACTTGCGCGCTGGTACCCTTGGGAAAGGTATTAATCCGTCCTTTCCCTCCAGTTATGGGTTAAATAACAGGGTAGGACTTGGGACCCTGCCCTTAAACAAATCCCAATGAGACTTGCTCCGTCAAGGAGGAAGCCCGCTCAACCCGACTAGGGTGAATGCGGCATACATACATACATACATTCTGATAATAGGCAGGAAAGTTTCTCTCTAGTGAAGATCTCATGTCATTGAGAAAGTAAATTGAAGATGGCTGCCAATTATATTGCAGATCCTTCTTTGAATTTTGTCAAGGACATCAAAATGAATAGCAGAAGCACTTGACCAGATATGGCAACAGTATTCATGTCACCCCGAGCAAGGTAGAACTGCAACTGATATGCAGTGAGTTACATAAGAGGTGAGTGATGAGAAAGAGGAACAAGTTAGTTGGTGTCAGAGAACAGGTAGTAGAAAGAGGAGAACACTGGTGTTAAGAGAGCTTCATGAGAGTAGAGTGGAAAGGAAGAAGAACATGATACAAGGACTGTCAGGGAAAGGATGCAAGAATAGATGAAACAGGGATCCAACACTTCACTCCAGAGTCAAATCGACAGTCAGCTGAGTGGACAGCAGCAGGTGAAAGACATCCAAAGCGACCAAAGACGCAAACATCATCAGGCAAAGTTTTGATCTCCGTATTTTGGGATGTGCAAGGTATTTGTTCATTGATTACCTTCAGAAAAGAATAGCATTATTGGTGCGTTTGAAGGAAGAAATCACTAAAAAATGGCCACAAATAAAAAAGAAAAAGTGATTTTTTACCAAAACAACGCAGTGTCACAAGTTCATCACAACGATGGCAAAACTACATAAAATGCACTTCAAATTGCTTCTGCATCCACCCTATTCTCCAGATTTGACCCCTAGCGACTACTGCCTGTTTGCAGACCTCAAAAGAATGATCCAGGGAAAGAGATCCGGTTCCAATGAACAAGTGATATCAGAAACTAGATATCAAGACCAATTATATTGCAGATCCTTCTTTGGATTTCGTCAAGGACCGCAAGGTGAATAGCGGGAGCACACGACCAGGTATGGTAACAGTATTCAATGCACGGACGAATGGTAGATTTATAAATATGCAAAATGGATTCTGACAAGAAAAACATCCTGGCCCGACACAGTGACCCAACCTTCCTAGCAATAGATGCCGCTATGGATTCGATGTAGTTATTTCATTTGAGAGAGTAAGGCCAAGGAGGCGAAGTGTGTTGCTCTCTATGAGACTAGCGTCTGTCATTCTGATAAAAGGCAGGAAAGTTTCTCTATAGTGAAGATCTCATGTCATTGAGAAAGTAAATTGAAGATGGCTGCCAATTATATTGCAGATTTTCCTTTTGGATTTTGAAATTAAAATTAAAAACCTCTTGATTATTGCTGGCAAAGTTGAAAAATTACAAGTGGCTATAAAAATAATAAGTTTATTTTGTGAGGAGAGTATAAAAATGTATTTGATAAGTGCTTTCAGCATTTTCTAATGACTGTTTATCATAAACAGAAATAAAAAAGACACAGGTCACAAACTATGATGCTATCACCACCAAATTTGACAGTATTGTGTTCTTTGGTGCATATGCTGTGCCATCTTTCCTCCATAGATGATCTATTGTGAAAAAAAAGGAGTGAAATCTTGATGCTGACTGAGTTGCACGAGTAAATGTATATGATCGGGTTACCAGGGAAAAAAGCTCGTCAGAGTAGTTACTATTAAAATATTTGTAGAAAAGACAGAGGGAAGCCACATCACGTCGGTGAGAAACTAACTGAAGACAAACTGCTAAGTCAGGGCCAGTTATATTGCAGATCCTTCTTTGGATTTTGTCAAGGACCTCAAGGTGAATAGCAGAAGCACTTGACCAGATATAGCAACAGTATTCAATGCACGGACGAATGGTAGATTTATAAATATGCAAAATGGATTCTGACAATAAAGACTTCCTTGCCCGACACAGTGACCCAATCTTCCTAGCAGTAGATTCCGCTATGGATTCAATGTAGGTCATTTGAGAGTGTGAGTTTGTTCTGGGGAAACACACCTATTCCTCAGATAATGGACTCTTCCTCCTATATTAATAAAAGTTAACAGGACGTTAACGAAGTTCTTAGGAGTTCTTTGGAAGCTCATAGGAGTTCTTTAGAATTCTGTTGGAGTTCAGTAGAACTACTAGGCAGTTGATATTAGTCGGCAGTTAGCCGAAAACTAAGGAGTCAGCTTTCAGTGGAAGATTACCAAGTTCCTAACATTTTTGGTGCGTTAAGTCGACTAGCAACCAACATATCACGATTATAACCTTCAATGCGAAAAACTACACCACAACAGAGTTTGAGTTTTGTTTAACGGCATATCTTCTTTTTTTTTTTTTAATCATTTTACCCCAAGCAAGGCAGAAACGCCACTGATGTGCAGGGGGCTACATAAATGTAAAAAGATTAATTAGAAAAGAGTGAGACGTACAAACTAGTTAGAAAGGAACAATAGAAAGCTGAGAAAGCAGGTGCAATGACAGATACATAGGTGGAGAGAAAGGGAAGGTTATACGGGGGTGGGGAGAGAGCTAGAGTCCAGTAGATGAGTATTGACTTTGCATTTAAATTTCTGGAGGTTGTAGCCGTCAGGAAAGCAAGAATACGGGAGCGAGTTCCACAGGCGGGAAGTGCGAGAGAAGAAGCTGCAGGAGTAGAATTGTCGTCTGCATTTGGCTAACCTGACTGTGAATGGGTGGGACCCAGTTGCCAGTCTGGTTGCACGAGTAAACACCTGTTGAGAAGGCATCAGTGACTTAAGTTCGTCTGAGCAGAAGCCATGAAGCCATGAAAGTATTTATAGAACAGACAAAGGGAGGCCACATTTCGATGATGGGGAAGTGGCTGCAGTCGAGCCGCCAGATCAGTACCTATCACATTACAGACTCTCCTTTAGAGCCTGTCAAGAACACTGAGGAGAACGGCAGGGGTTATTTAATGCCAAAAAGAGGCGTTATAGAGTATTTTTACTTCTTTTAAATATTCGGTTATAGTGAGAAGGTGGATTTAGTCAGATTTTGATGAAAAAGTTGGTTCTTTTTAGAAAACTCAAGATTTCTTCTGGTTTTGTATTTTTAAAAAGCAGTTTGTAGATCAGGTTTCACTGATATATTTTTGTAAAGAGGATTTTGTCGACAGTCAGATGTATTGGTAGCATATTTTTTCCAGCGATTTTCTTCCATAATATATATATATATATATATATATATATATATATATATATATATATATATTGCTGGTAATATTTTCGTAATATTTTTTCTTCAAAAATGTATCGTTTGTCATATTTTCTTCTGAAAAAAATATTTCTGAAATTTTTACTATAAAGAGTATATTTTTATTTGTTTTGACCCCAGTTTGGTCGTGTCAAAAGACTATGAAATTATAAAAAACGGGACCCTAACAGGTGATACCACTCCGGGTCAGGGTGGACCTAAGAACAACAACAATTAAGTGGTGATTCCACACTTCTCAAAACCTCCCAATCAGAGACCTTGCTGCCGAATACAGTTTATCGTCATACCGAGAAATCTTGAGAGTGTGAGGTTAAAAAAGTGCAGTGTGTTTCTTTTTAAGAGACTAGCATCATTAAGTCTTCGGTAAACTTAAATTCTTCTAGTTAAGAGGATTTTATCGGAAAATAAATAACTGGTAATTGAAAGGTCAGGTGAGTACAGTGATGTAAAATGTCATTCTTGACAATTTACCGGATCTGAAAAAAATACGTAAGGTCTGACATTGTCCTAATAGAAAACGACCCCCTTTTTGAATAGCCAATTCTAACCACTTTCCATCGGTTAATATCTCTACAAGATCCAACTAGAATTAATACTTTGTCTGAATACAGTTTCAATTTTTGCAAAGGATTTCATAATACACGGTACCTTTTCAATCTCACCAGATATACAGCAAAACCTTCTTCGTGCGTAAACGAGACCCTGAAGTGGTTAACGGCGACACATTTCGTTTTTCTCCAAGAAGGAGCGTTTTCTAGGTCGATGGGAGTTGACAGCTATATACGTTGTTTTCAAGAATGCGAGTGAAATATCGACGTATCAGTCTTATTGGAGACATCAGCAGATACTGTTTGTCTATTAACATAAAGGTTTCTGATCACCTCAACAGAAACAAACTCCCGAGCGACAAACAGTGAGGATTTCGCCCCTCTAGGTTGCTGCGTGTCTATTAACATGAAGGTTTCTGATCATCTCAGCAGAAACAAACTCCCGAGCTACAAACAGTGAAGATTTCGCCCCTCTAGGTCTACTGCTGATGTCCTGTCATTAGATACAGATTACGTCAAGCACTCTATAAGTCGATCACACCCGAGATTGTTTTATATCTATCAACGCCGAGGTGGTTCAGCATCTCACAGTACACAGGCTCCTCTCGGACAAGCTGTATGGTTTCCGTTTCACCAGGTCTATATATACTCGGTGATGGTCGTTAACATATGCTAACGACCATCACCGAGTATATATACCAGGCTCTCGACAAGTAAGGCGAAGCCCGAACCGTTGCCTTGGATATCTCTAAAGCGTTCGATAGAGTTTGGCATGCTGGCCTTCTATGCAAACTGCGGAGCTATGGTATAACTGGACATTTGTTTGACCTAATCCAGTCTTTTCTCTAACTGCACATTGAAGGTGGTATTAAACGGACATGCCTCCCAGAACTACCATACGAACGCGGGTGTCCCTCAAGGCTCTATCCTAGGTCCTACGCTCTTTCTGATCTACATTAATGATCTCCCTGATGCCATAAGTTCCCAAGTAGGTATGTACGCCGTTGACACCACAGTTTACTCTCGCCTTGATAAAAAATTCCTTGTGGGCAACAAAGCGAACCTCGCTGCTGAGCTTGAAAAGGACCTCCAATCCGTAGTGGACTGGGGTAAGAAATGGCTAGTAAATTTTAATGCTTCTAAAACGAAGCTGCTATCAATTAACCTTGACAGACAATCGCATCTACCTCCCATTAGCATGGATCAGGCTTGCTTTCAAGAGAGTAAAACACTACGCCTCCTTGGTCTCACACTTTCAGCGGACCTCAAGTGGAATGACTATATCGAATTCATTGCTAAATCCGCTGCCGTGAAAGTCGGTTCTCTGTGCAGGGCCCGGAAGTTTTTTCCGTTTGAATCTATCCTGCACATATATAAATCTACACTCCGCCCGTGCATTGAATACTGCTGCCACATCTAGTCGGGTGCCCCTGCTATTCTCCTCGGGGTTCTTGACAAACTACAACGGAGAGTCTGTAATGTGATCGATACCGACTTGGCAGACCGGCTGCAGTCTCTCTCTCACGGGCGCGACGTGGCTTCCCTGTGTCTCTTCTATAAATACTTTCACGGCTTCTGCTCCGATGAACTTAGATCACTGGTGCCCCCTAGGTACGAATTTGCACGAGATACTAGATTGGCAACTAGGTCCTCACCTTTTACAGTGAAACCGATAAAATGTAACCGCAATTTCTACTCCAACAGCTTCTTTTCTCGCACTTCCTGACTGTGAAATTGCCTTCCACATGATTGCTTACAATATCCAGGAGTTTAAATGTAAGGTCAATAGACACCTACTAACACACTAACTCGCATCCATTCTTTCAAATACTCTTCCCATCTACCCAACCCTCAAACTCGGTGTCCTTACCCATCTATCACCACCCCCCTTCTGACATTTCCTATATCTAACCACTCTTTCTATTTACCTTCCCCTATGTAGCCCCCACGCGCAATAGTGGCAGCGGAATGCCTTGCTTGGGGTGAAATGATAAAAAAAAAGTATCGCAAAGGCATTTGAGAAGGTGTGACAAAGGAGGTTGTGACAGCAACACTCCAGCTATGCCGTACGATCAACGAAATTATGCAATGTAGCGCTTAGTCAGTGCCTAGATCGGAGACCGCTTGGAAAACCAGTAAAGCTGGATGCGCGGATGATATAATGGATAATGGTTCGCTATTGCTAATCTGAGTGCCGAGTTCCAATGCCCGTCTGGTTCTTCATATTCGTCATCGGAGGCCACAATTTAAACAACCTAAGGTAATGCGCGTCGTGGTACAGTGGATATCGGCTCGGAACGAGAAATCGGGAAGCCGAGTTCGAATTCCACTCGTATTCCTTGCATTCACTTACGCGCAAATACCCTTGGGAAAGGTATTAATCCGTCTCTTCCCTCCAGTTATGGGTTAAATAATAGGACAGATTGGGTTCTGTCGCCTCAGTCTACCGCAGAAAGCAATGGCAACCTACTGCGGGATTATCTTCTGCCCAGTCAGTGATGTCTCTTTCGAGACATGATGACCCAAGGCATCTATTATGTATGGCACTTAACTGACTGAATGAACATAATAGTTGGAAACATAAATAAAATTTTCTATTGTTATTAAGTAATAAACTGATCCCCTATTAATACAATCCGTCTCTTCTCCCTTCAGCTATAGTTTAAAAAGCAGGCTAGAAAATCTTCTGCCCAGTCAGTCATGTCTCTTTCGAGACATGATTGCCCAACTGTGTATCACATATGGCTCTTAACTGACTGAATGAAGACAATAGTTGGAAAAATAAGTAAAGCTTCTACTGAGCATAAACTGGGGGATCAGTTTTCTATTGTTATTAAGTAATAAACTGATCCCCCACTAATTAATTATTAATACAATCCGTCTCTTCTTCCTTCAGCTATAGTTTAAAGAGCAGGGTAGAAAGCATTCTGCCCAGTCAGTCATGTCTCTTTTGAGACATGATCGCTCAAGTGTGTATTATGTATGGCACTTAACTGACTGAAGGTACACAGATGATACAGTGCTGATAGCAGACACAGAAAGGAAACTGCAAGACTTCCTACAGAAGGTAGCTGAAGAGAGTGACAATAAAGGACTACGAATAAACTGCAAGAAAACCGAATTCATGGTCATCAACAAAAAGAGCGGCCCCAAATGCCAAATACAGGTTGGAGATACTAAAATATGCAGGTACAAAAATTTAAATACCTGGGAAATGTTCTAACAGACGACCGAAAGTGAGATCTGAAGGCGAATTGGCATGGCGAAGGAAGCATTCAAGAAGTTTAGTAAAGTATTAAGAAACTGGACAATTTCACTAGAAACAAAGAAGAGAGTACTGGATTGCTATGTGTTGTCCGTTCTTCAATATGGCAGTAAATGCTGAACAATATCATCGAAGATGAAGGAAAAACCTGAAGCAACTGAAATGTGGTACTACAGAAGGATGCTGCGGATATCATGGATCGAGCATGAGATCAATGATGAGGTTTTGGAAATGATGGAAACAAAAAGGAAATTAATACTGAGCATCAAGAAGCGACAGCTGAAGTTCCTGGGACATGCAATGAGGAAGGAGGACTTGGAGAACCTGATACTAACAGGCCAGATAAAGGGGAAAAGAGACGGGGAAAGCAGCGGATAATATATTTGAAAGACCTGATTAGGTGGATGACGGAACGAGAGTTGCATGGTGTAACAGGAGAAGGCGTGCTAAGAGCCACCAGGGATAGGGAGACGTGGAAAACCATGATCGCCTACGTCCTGAAGGGACAGGGCATATAGAAGAAGAACAAGTGCAAATACCTTTGGAAAAGGCATAAATAAACCTCTTCTCTCTCTCAGGTATGGTTTAATTATTAAGACTTGTATCACTAAAGAACTATTAGTTAAAATAAAAATCCTAACAATCTAGAAATTATTTTCTGGCTTTAAATAACCTGAAAAGTTTCATAGACGAAAATCTCCACTATGACATCTCTGGAAAAGTATTTGTAATTACCAAGTCCTTCTTATATGGTAGGTCTATGAAATCGTCATTAGCAACCAATTTTCTATAGCCAATCAATGCAGGCGCTGCCAAGGGTTCGCTTCTCGGCCCAACTCTCTTTCGTATGTCCATATGTAAGTCTCAAACGTTCAAACTCTCTTGAATTACATCGAAATGACGAAGGACACATAAAATGAAATTAAATCTATAACAGTGGTGAGATACCGGAAGTCCTAAGCAGATCGATTTTCATAGCACTGCCCAGGAAGCCAGATGCAAACGAATGTGAACTCCAGCGAACAATCAGCTTAATGAGCCACATAAGAAAAATAATCATCCGAATCCTGATAAATAGAAGGCGCAGCTCAATCAGGCCAGACATAGGATAATAACAATGTTGTTTCGTCAAGAACACTGGAACAAGGAAGGCGATATTTATGTTTAGAATGTTATCAGAAAGGGCAAATCAAAGGAAAAAAAACGCCTCAAAGACTTGATAAAAATTCTCTGTAACCTGGATATATTTGGGAAAGTCATTCGAGTTGTTAAGAACAAACAGCAAGCCGCCACAATCTGAACAATATAAGATACACATATGATACAGGGTTGATAGCAGACACGGAAAGAAAACTACAAAACCCCCGGCACAAGGTAGCTGAAGAAAGCGGAAAAAGGACTACAAATAAACGGCAAAAAACTCAGTGCATGGGAATCAGTAAAAAGAAGAAAGCAAAATGCCAGATACATTCGAGAGATACTAAATTCAAGCAAGTACGAGTGTCATTCAATAAATAAGGTGAATCTTTCGGCATAAGGACTTCTACGAGGGTCATTCAATAGATAAGGTGAATTTTTCGGTGTAAGGACTTCTACCTTATTTATTGAATGACCGTCGTAAAAGTCCTTATACCGAAAAATTCACCTTATTTATTGAATGACCCTCGTGGAAGTTCTTATACCGAAAAATTCACCTTATTTATTGAATAACCATCGTAGAAGTCCTTATACCGAAAAATTCACCTTATTTATTGAATGACCCTCGTAGAAGTCCTTATACCGAAAAATTCACCTTATTTATTGAATGACCCTCGTAGAAGTCCTTATACCGAAAAGTTCACCTTATTTATTGAATGACCCTCGTAGAAGTCCTTATACCGAAAAATTCACCTTATTTATTGAATGACCCTCGTAGAAGTCCTTATACCGAAAAATTCACCTTATTTATTGAATGACTCTCGTAGAAGTCCTTATACCGAAAAATTCACCTTATTTATTGAATGACCCTCGTAGAAGTCCTTATACCGAAAAATTCACCTTATTTATTGAATGACACTCGTAGAAATCCTTATACCGAAAAATTCACCTTATTTATTGAATGACCCTCGTAGAAGTCCTTATACCGAAAAATTCACCTTATTTATTGAATGACCCTCGTACAAAAATGTAAATACCTGGGAATTGTTATAACAGAAGACGGAAAGTGCGTCACTGAGAACCGAAGGCGAATTGGCATGACCACAAACTCATTCCAGAAGCTGTGTAGAGAATTGAGGGACAGGGAAACTTCGCTAGAATCTAGCAAGAAAGCACTAGATTGCTATGTGATGTGGTAGTGAATGTTAAACAATCTCTTCAAAGATGTTAGAGATATCTGAAGCAACCGAAATGTGAAGGATGCTGTGGATACCATGGACCGAACATGTGAGCAATGATGAGGTTTTGGAGAGAATGAAAACTAAAAAGAAACTAATACTTAACATCAAGAAAAAATATCTGA
This sequence comes from Ascarosepion bandense, assembly GCA_037127315.1. Classification (NCBI taxonomy): domain Eukaryota; kingdom Metazoa; phylum Mollusca; class Cephalopoda; order Sepiida; family Sepiidae; genus Ascarosepion; species Ascarosepion bandense. The sequence goes on from JBBBDQ010001979.1 coordinate 83,618, forward strand.
AGCTCCTGGATCATGTAATAAGGAAGGAGAGCTTGGAGAATCTGATACGCGCAAGTCAGATCGAGGCAAAGCGAGAGAGGAAAGCAACGTGTAACATATTTGACGGGCTTGAGCAAGTGGATATCAGATCGGAGTTTGGGAGGGGTAACAAGAGAAAGAGTGTTAATAGCCATTAGGTATAGGAAGATGTGGAAGACCATGATCACCTACGTCCTGAACATACACACCACAAAGAAGAAGAATGCTAGTTTAATTAAAAGAGAACATAACATTTTAAGGAAAATGTACTTTGAAAACATATTACAAGCATTACTACCAACAATAAACATTCGTTTAAAAGATTACATCACTTCTGCATCTTTCTACAAATCTATGCTCCATGAATCAAATTTGTGTCTGCCAATAGATTTACTTAAATAATTTAATGATATTTCATATATTATTCCATATAATTCATAACATTACAATATTATTTCTCTATATGCACTATGTTATAGATTACATATATTAATATATTTTATTTCATAATAATCTGTTATAATAATGTTTCTCCCTATTATTTCCTTAATAACATATATCTTAATATATAATAATGTCCTAGATAATACTTAATTAGTTAGTTCATTGTCAATCCCAAATATATACATGAATGTATATGTATATATCTAAACTTATTTATAAATGGAACTTTGTCTGTGTGTATGTGTGTGTGTGTGAGTGTCTGTGTGTGTTTGAAAAAGAAAAGACGCTAGTCAGTTGACCACTAGAGTCCAGAAGGGATAGGCTCGTTTACTACTATCATCCCACAGTGAAGAGAATTTAGATAGTCTGTTCTTGTATCCACACAAAATTTAAAGATTATAACTTGATGTAAAACCTAAAGTTTTATACCAAAATAAACATCATTAATTCAAATTTGTGTTATCTTCTAATTATACCAAAACGAAGCAACTCAACATATATATGTGTGTGTTATATGTATGTATATCTATGTTTTTTAATATTCTATTTTTTTCACTAGCTTTCCCTGATTTTCCCTATTTTTATTTTGTTTCTATTAATTAATAATGATAATACTTACATATAAATTTCAAGTTTCCAACCGCTAAAAACTTTGCTATACTCAATATTTTAATATATATGTATATTTTAATATTTCTAGATGTTATTCATATTGCTTAATTATATTATAATAATATAGTACTTTAATTACAATCATAATATTCTACTGATATAATACTTTAATATATGTGTATATACATATATATATATATATATATATATATATATATATAATTTTTAAAAAATATTATTTATATTACTTAATTATAATATTGTAATATATTTAAGAATACATATATATTAGTACTTAATACATATTATTTCAATAAATTAGTTTTAAAATTTATTTGCTTACTCATTTATAAAAACGTTTGCTTGAAAACTGTATACATTATTTCGCTACAGCTTTTATCATTCACAAAAATACTAACGTTACCAACTTATAAACACACACTTTCATACATTAAACCACCCATAATATTCTCATAGACATCATTTTAAAACTCACCCATCCTTTAAATACGCTTGACATTATTTCGCATACATACATTTACACACACATTTAAAATAAACATCTATTACTTTTATTACACGTGGCACACATTTAAATGGGCATAAATTTTTTGTACATTCAAAAATGATTATCTATTGTTTTATTACACGTGACACGTACCTGACCAATGAAATAAATTCTCAATCAACGTTCCAATACACAGTAATTTTTTTTTTATTTCATCTACGGTTTATTAACAAATCTCTGAAGAAAATTAATAAAGTCAAACATGCTGGATTAAAGACACTTTTCCTAACTGTTCTTTACTTATTCTACCACACACACACACAGATAGATAGATAGATAGATAGATAGATAGATAGATAGATAGATAGATAGATAGATAGATAGAATATGAAAGAATGATAGATATGAACAGAATGATAGATAGATAGATAGATAGATAGATAGATAGATAGATAGATAGATAGATAGATAGATAGATATGAACAGAATGATAGATAGATAGATAGATAGATATGAAATAGATATGAGATAGATAGATAGATAGATAGATAGATAGATAGATAGATATGAACAATGAATAGATAGATAGATAGATAGATAGATAGATAGATAGAATAGATGATAGATAGATAGATAGATAGATAGATAGATAGATAGATAGATATGAACAAATTGAGATAGATAGATAGATAGATAGATAGATAGATAGATATGAACAGAATGATAGATAGATAGATAGATAGATATGAACAGAATGATAGATAGATAGATAGATAGATAGATAGATAGATAGATAGAAATAGATAGATAGATAGAATAGATAGATAGATAGATAGATAGATAGATAGATAGATAGATAGATATGAACAGATAGATAGATAGATAGATAGATAGATAGATAGATAGATAGATAGATATTAACAGAATGAGATAGATGTCAAAATTGATATAAACAGAAATTCAATGTGCCCACGTCGAGAAATTAACTACTCCAAACCGCTTGCAAGAATAGATTCAAGAACCGAATTACAACGGTATGTCTAAAAATATATTTTATTATTATTATTATTATTATTATTATTATTATCCCGGTCTAGTAAACCTGAACCATTGTCTCTGAAAATGTGTTCATAGATTTTCATGAAAGACAAACCAGTAAATCAGAATCTTTCTTGTTCCTTTCAAACGAATTATTTTATCATTTTTTATTTTACTATCGTCTGAAACTACAAAATTACACCATATATTTTCTATATTATATCATTTTCAGATTCCAACTATTTCAGTCGTCTGCAGTATGGTCCGACATTGATTGCTAAATGCATGCAGTGAATGTAAAAACGCCTTCGGTATTAAGAGATGGGGACACAGCGGGAGTGAGATGCCTGTTACTGCGTAATAGTTTTAATCGAATGGCCACACAACAAAGTCTCTGTTACCATGTGGATTGCACACGCACACGCTCACACACGCGCGCATGCGCGCAAAAGTCAACAGAGTCTGGCCGTAAAGAAGACAGTTCTTTTTGTGAACAACCTCTAAAAGTATTTATCAAGAGCTGACGTCTTATTTTATATATTCTTATTCTTCTTACAATTATGATTATTATTATGTCATTTTTCATCATATTTCGATTTCTGCTTTGGTCTCACTACCAACCAAGTCTGCGGGGAGACCTAAGGCAGGTAGTGGCGTGTTGTTATGGCTCCATTTCATGTTTTTCTATCTTCCCTATCATCCCCAGCATTACATAGATAAAGTTTTCCTTAGTGTGTGGGCTGTACTTAATAAGATAATTTTTTGTATATCTCTTAAGCTGGGGTTTCCAGGGATTCTTTCAATGTGTTGTTTTGTTCCATTTTTTATCATTCCAAGTGCACCTACTATCACTGGCACAACTCTTGTTTTCAATTTCCACATTTTTTCTATTTCAATTTCCAGGTCTTTATATTTTGACAGTTTTTCAAATTCCTTGATTGCTATGTTACAATCCGCTGGACAAGCCATATCAATTAATAGACAAGTTTTCTCCTTCATGTTTTTAACAATATTGTCTGGCCTGTTTACTTCAATTTTTCTGTCTGTGTAGATGGTGTAATTATTATTATTATTATTAATGTGTTGTTTGTGTTGTGTTCCCTCACAAGATAGGCGATCATGACTCTCCACAATTTCATACCTTGTTTGGATCTCAGCAGCTTTTTGTCCTATTGCTACGGCTCCCGACCCTCCACGCTCCACCATCAATTCACACAACCACTTCCGGTAAGTCACTCGCTTCCTTCCCCAATCTCTGTTGCCTTCACTATACCCTTTAAAGGTAAAGTTTTCCAATTCCTCCCTTCTATATGTCCAGACTAATATGCCAGGTGACGATTGATAACAAGGCAAATTTTTTTTTAACATTTCACCCCAAGCAAGGCAGTACTGCATAAGAGGAAAGTTAAGAGTCACATAGGTGGAGAACGAAGAGAATGAGGAACCGATGAGAAGCTGGTGTCGGAGAATGGGCAAGAGAAAGATGGAAATACTGGTGTGAAGAGAGTTGCGTGAGAGTAGAATAAAACATGGAAAAGAACAAGATTCAGGCGGTGTTGGGAAAAGGATAAGATATGTATGTGAGACAAGATGATGAGAGATGGCAATTGACGTTGCATTTAAACTCTTGGAGATTGTAGCTCTCGGGGAAGCAGGGAATTCCACAGACGGCAAGTGCGAGAAAGAAGCTTCTAGAGTAGAAATGACGGCTGCATTTGTTTGTTTTGAACCCTGTTGCCAGTCTGGTTGCTCGAGTAAATTCTTGTAGAGGGGATACCAGGGAGCTAAGCTCATCGGAACAGAAGCCATGAATATATTTGTAGAAGAGACAGAGGGAAACCACATCCAGTCGGTTAGAAAGTGACTGGAATCGAACTGCCAGGTCGGGATCGATTACATTGCAGATTCTCTTCTGGATCCTGTCAAGAACCCCGAAATGAATAGCTGGGGTGCCTGACTAGATGTGACAACAGTATGGGCGGATGGTTGATTTGTATATGTGCAAGATGAACTCAGGCGAGTAAAACTTCCAGGCCCGACACAGTGACGCAACCTTCCTAGCAGTAGATTTAGCTATTGATTCAATGTAGTCGTTTCACCTGAGGTCGACTGAGAAAGTGGGGCCGAGGAGGCGGAGTGTATTGCTTTCGGAGAGACTAGCAAGATCCATGTTAATGAGGAGCAAGAGGGACTATCTATGGTAGTTGACGGATAGCAGCTTCGTTTCGGAATCATTAAAATTTACGAGCCATTTATTATCACAGTCCACCACAGATTGGCGGTTCTTCTTAAGATCAGTAGCGAGGCTATCTTTGTTTAACTTGGCAGATTTCTTAACTGAGGCGGGAGTAAATGGTGGTGTCGTCAGCGTAAATGCCTACTTGGGATTTGATCACATCAGGGTGTATCATGTATGGCACTTAACTGACATAGCAGAAGCAGGCGTGTGGCTGAGTGGTTAGAACGTTTGCTTTCTTTTACTTTTCTTTCGGGTTCGAATCTCACCATAGTCGACTTGTCAGGAAGGTGGAGACGATGCCACTTTGGAAAGTGCCTGAAAATCACGAGTTTTTTTTTTTGTTTTTTTTTAATCATATCACCCCGAGCAAGGCGGTAACGCCACTGATGTGCAGGGGGCTACGCAAGAGTGAAAAGATTTGGAAAAGAGAAAGCCGGAAACCACATCTTAAACAGGGAACAAGGGATGAGCCTCTACACCTGTACAATAGAGGTGGGTGGCGTGTGAACCGGGCGATAGTTTAGTCTATCCAATTAAAAATAAATAAATAAAGAAATAAATAAAGTAAAAATTAAAATTAAAATTAAAAAATATATATATATATATTGAAATGGGATAGACGGAACTATTTGAGATCTTGATGGTTGAGCTAGCACAGAGTTGCAAATGTTGAGCGTACTGGCCTTGTTCATACTTTTCCTCAGGCTAGATAACGTGCTCTCTCCCAGAAACTGTAACTAAGGTCTGCTCAATATAGTTGCAGTATGAACTACAGGTGGGCTCTGTGAGTGTTGAACAAAATGGGCTAGAGCAGGCGTTTGTAACGGGGATTGGTTAGCTACCCTAGCATACAGTCATCCTCAGATACAAATGACTAGCTACTATTTTATTATAGGGGTTTTCATTCATTAATCTTTATCAGCTTGTCCCATACTGGTTGTATTTGATCGTCTCAACTACTCAAGAATTGTTATGGGTGGAAAAGAAAATTATTCCTAATCTTTTTTTTTTTTTCTTTTAATCATTTCACACCAAGCAAGGCATTCTACTGCCACTGTTGCGCAGGGGGTTACATTGGGGAAAGTGATGAGAAAAAGAGGTTAGTTATAGAAAATGTCGGGGTGGGGGGGGGGGGTAATAGACGGATGAGAATAGCAAGAATGGGGGTGGAGTAGATGGAAAAAGAGCTTGTAAGTATGAATGCGAGTTACTGTGATAGGAGATGTCTATTGACCTTACATTTAAATTCCTGGAGATTGTAGCTGTCGGGGAAGCAAGTATACGGAAGGGAATTCCACGGGCGGGAAGTGCGAGAAAAAGGACGCGAGTTAGTGAGATAGGAGATGTCTATTGACCTTACATTTAAATTCCTGGAGATTGTAGCTGTCGGGGAAGCAAGTATACGGAAGGGAATTCCACGGGCGGGAAGTGCGAGAAAAAGGACGCGAGTTAGTGAGATAGGAGATGTCTATTGACCTTACATTTAAATTCCTGGAGATTGTAGCTGTCGGGGAAGCAAGTATACGGAAGGGAATTCCACGGGCGGGAAGTGCGAGAAAAAGGACGCGAGTTAGTGAGATAGGAGATGTCTATTGACCTTACATTTAAATTCCTGGAGATTGTAGCTGTCGGGGAAGCAAGTATACGGAAGGGAATTCCACGGGCGGGAAGTGCGAGAAAAAGGACGCGAGTTAGTGAGATAGGAGATGTCTATTGACCTTACATTTAAATTCCTGGAGATTGTAGCTGTCGGGGAAGCAAGTATACGGAAGGGAATTCCACGGGCGGGAAGTGCGAGAAAAAGGACGCGAGTTAGTGAGATAGGAGATGTCTATTGACCTTACATTTAAATTCCTGGAGATTGTAGCTGTCGGGGAAGCAAGTATACGGAAGGGAATTCCACGGGCGGGAAGTGCGAGAAAAAGGACGCGAGTTAGTGAGATAGGAGATGTCTATTGACCTTACATTTAAATTCCTGGAGATTGTAGCTGTCGGGGAAGCAAGTATACGGAAGGGAATTCCACGGGCGGGAAGTGCGAGAAAAAGGACGCGAGTTAGTGAGATAGGAGATGTCTATTGACCTTACATTTAAATTCCTGGAGATTGTAGCTGTCGGGGAAGCAAGTATACGGAAGGGAATTCCACGGGCGGGAAGTGCGAGAAAAAGGACGCGAGTTAGTGAGATAGGAGATGTCTATTGACCTTACATTTAAACTCCTGGAGATTGTAGCTGTAGGGGAAGCAAGTATATGGAAGGGGATACCACAGGCGGGAAGTGCGAGAAAAGAAGCTGTTAGAGTAGAAATTGCGGTTCAATTTTATCGGTTTCACAGTAAAAGGGTGGGACCTAGTTACATACCTAGGGGGTACCAGTGATCAAAGTTCATTAGAGCAAAAGCCTTGAAAAAATTTATCTTTTAACTGTTTTTATGATCAACAAGAACCACACAGCTTTTTTCTCCGTGGTCACACTAGAATAGTAATTTTTTTTTTTTTCGCTTCTGTCCAAATGAATCTGAATTCATGTTGGATATAAAACTTTTCTGGATTAATGTCACAGAAATTATAATGAACAAATATGGGTTAGTCTCTATAGGCCTGATATGTTTGTTCATTATAATTTCCAAAGTGCTTGAAAACCATGTGTTTACCCAATGAGTGAAATTAGATATACATAACTATTTGGAGCTGTTAGTAGTTGCCTTAACATGAAGTCATAAGTCATCATGACTGAGCGTTTGAGTGTGCTGGCTTAGTTCATACGGTTGATCATGTCAGATAATTCACACTGTCCCAGAAACTGTATCTAAGTTCTGCTCGGCATAGGTTTTTTTTTTTTTATAATCATATCGTCCCAAGCAAGGCATTTTACTGCCACTGTTTTGCAGGGGGTTACATAGGAGGTAAGTTATGAGAAAGAGTGACAGGTTATAAGGGGTGTCAGGAAGTGAGTAAGAGAAGGATGACTGTGAGCATAAAGTGAGGGACCCGTTTATATATTGATTGTAATGTAAAATTGATCCTCCACTTAATATCCACATTATAATAGTAGACAAATTTTATTATAATCATATCGCCCCAAGCAAGGCATTTTACCGCCACTGTTTTGCAGGGGGTTACATAGGAGGTAAGTTATGAGAAAGAGTGACAGGTTATAGAGGGTGTGTCAGGAAGTGGGTAAGAGAAGGATGACGATGGCCATGAAGGACCAGTTTATATATTGATTGTAATGTAGAATTGATCCCCCACTTTATATCCACATTATAATAGTATACAAATTTTTTTTTATAATCATATCGCCCCAAGCAAGGCATTTTACCGCCACTTTTTTGCAAGGAGTTACATAAGAGGAAAGTTATGAGACAGAGTGACAGGTTATAGTGTGTGTCAGGAAATGGGTAAGAGAAGGATAACTGTGGCCATAAAGAGAGGAATCAGTTTATATATTGATTTTAATGTAGAATTGATCCCCCACTTTATAACCACAAAGATCTAAGTTCTGCTCGGCATAGGTTTTTTTTTTTTTATAATCATATCGCCCCAAGCAAGGCATTTTACTGCCACTGTTTTGCAGGGGGTTACATAGGAGGAAAGTTATGAGAAAGAGTGACAGGTTACAGGGGTGTCAGTAAGAGAAGGATGAGAATACTGATGAGAGTGGAGTGGACGGAGAAAGGAGCATGAGAGAAAGGATGCAGGTTAGTGAGATAGGAGATAGTAGCTTACGGCATATCACGTTGAATACACCGGTTCTCGTTCGATCACCGCAGTTAAGCAACGAGAGCCTGGACAGTACTTAGATGGGTGACCGCTTGTGAATACCAGGCGCTGTAAGCGTTGAGTGACGGATGTGCGTGCTTACGGCCATATCACGTTGAATACACCGGTTCTCGTTCGATCACCGCAGTTAAGCAACGTGAGCCTGGACAGTACTTAGATGGGTGACCGCTTGTGAATACCAGGTGCTGTAAGCGTTGAGTGACGGATGTGCGTGCTTACGGCCATATCACGTTGAATACACCGGTTCTCGCTCGATCACCGCAGTTAAGCAACGTGAGCCTGGTCAGTACTTAGATGGGTGACCGCTTGTGCGTTGTGGTGCTGTGGTGATCGGCTTGGAAAGAGAAACCGGTGAGCCGAATTCGAATTCCTGTTGAGTACCCTGCATTCTCATAAGCACGAGTACCCTTGGGAAAGGTATTAATCCATCACTTCCCTCCAGTTATGGGTTAAATAACAGGATGGGTTCTGGAGGCAAGCCATCTAGTGTTGATGTCACAATAAAAACACCCTTGATAGCTCTGGCGAAGCATCAAGTATTCAGCTATTTGACAAGATTGAATCTCGCTATAAACTGCGCCAGAGTTCCAAATGCACAGGGAACATTGGAGGGGGGTAGTGAGTTCTATCTCGGCCGAGGCAGCAGGACGAGATGACTATTGACTTGATATTTAAATTGTCGGGGAAGCAAGTAAACGGAAGGGAATTCCACAGGCGGGAAGTGCGAGTAGAATTTGCGTTTACATTTTATTGGTTTCACAGTAAAAGTTGCAATATAAACTACAGGTGAAGTCTGTAGATGTTAAACAAACTCGAATGTGCCAAAATATCGATCAAAGCAGATTATGTAGCCGCTCTGGTAGACAGGTGTCGTTGAATATGAGTGGCCAGCAATACATGACTGAAGCACCAAACAAGATGTGACAACAATATTCAATGCACAGACAGATGAGCGACTTAAAAATGTATCTACCGACACACAGTGTCGTGCTTAGGAACATCGCAGCCCACCCTCCGCAGAATGAAACTTGTGACTCACCCCCTAAACATGCTGAACCCACAATAAATGGAATATAGTTGCAGCATGAACTACAGGTGGGCTCTGTGAGTGTTGAACAAAATGTGCCAGCAGGCGTTTGTAACAGGGATTTGGCTAGCTACCCTATCATACAGTCATCCTCAGATACAAATGACTAGATATTATTTTATTATAGGGGTTTTCATTCATTAATCTTTATCATCTTGTCCCATACTTGTTGTTTTTTGATCTTCTCAACTCTTCAAGAATTATGGGTGGAAAACAAAATAACAGACTCTGGGAACGCAGATTCCGTGATCGCGAAAAAACGGAAGAAATCGCGGAATTGGCGTTTTGAAGCTATACATTAGAAACGTTTTCAGAATTTTTAGATACTTTTTATGTATGTTGAAGGAAACAGATTTCTATAATCTATTTATCTCTCAAGTTCATATTTATAATTACAAATGATTTGCGGTCTCTTCTGGGCCGGAAGGCTTCTATCAAAGTTTATATATATATATATATTTTTAATTCAGATACTTCAATCCAAGGGAAAAAAGCAGGAAGGTAAATTCCAAAAACCCGATCCTAATTAATATTAAAAATTTTATTTTAATATTAAAAAATGATACAGGAAGAGAGCTCCATGTAATAAAATATTACAGAGCAAATATATATTAAAAAAGGATTAATTCAAAGATGTTGAATGGCCATTTCGATATGAAGATCCCCACGGGGGATAACACATCACCTCAGCAACAGAAAAATCCTTTCAGAAACTGGAGAAAAATTAGTCTACTTTTCCTTTTTATATATCGATCAAAGCAGATTATGTAGCCGCTCTGGTAGACAGGTGTCGTTGGATATGAGTGGCCAGCAATACATAACGGAAGCACCAAACAAGATGTGACAACAATATTCAATGCACATATATATATATAAAGAGAGAGAGAGAGCAAGACAGGTTGATAGATGTCTGTTTCAATATGTAAGTATGATAATAATTTTCCAGTTAATCCTAATAATTTTTTCTTCATTACAATAGATATGCGGAGCCAAGGAGCCTTGCGGAGCCAAGGAGCCTCGAGTAGGTCACTCTTTGTGTTCATTACTTGGTGGTTAGCAACAGCCATACTGATAGAAGACAAAAAATGTTCTTTTTTACTTTTCATCAGCAAGTCTGATACAACATTTTTAACTTACTTTATACTTTCACAAAGTACTTGAAAAATTATTTGGACTATTTACATTCGGACTGTTGTCTTAATCTTTGTTGTTGCTTCAAACGTTTTGATTGGTGTCCTATCATCAGGCGTATATGGGTCCAGGTAACCTATAAGGAAGAGTAATCGGGACTTCAATCCTTGGTGAGTGCAAGTACGCACTGCCCGACAGTGCGTGCTTGCACTCAGCAGAAACAAAATAACTGAGCAGGGTTGAAAATAAAATAAAGATAAAAACTAGGCGAGATGTACCGAGACATGGTCAGTGGAACGAGAACAGCTCGTCTTTGTTGATTAAATAAATGGTTCAGTTTGGAATTCTTTGTAGATAATTTGGATCGATATACACTTGATGATGGCCGGAGAGCACAGTGGCATGAGGACAATAGTCCGAATGTAAGTAGTGTAAAGACAAATCTTAATCTTGGAAATTCATGGCATCTCAATGTGGTGAGATGGGTAGCCAGCTTCTCTCGCACTTCGATGCTCACAGGGTGTCCCATAATTTCGACATTCTCCACATCAAAGTTGCGCTTAGATAATGGTTGTCACAGAAATTTGGACAGAAATTCTTTTAATATGAATAAATAACGTTACAATTTCTTGCACTTCACTAATTGCAGACATGCAGGTGCTATTCATTAAGGATCCATCAGTCTCCGGAGATTATGTAGTCCTCGGTATAGCGATAAATTGCATCCGTTCACGTTCAAAATATTTTGATTTCAGCATGAAATCACCCATAGAGGTTTATATATCACTTAACAAAATCAATATATTTTATCTGTAGTGGAAGGCATACAATAGCTTTCAAAATATATTTAGTTAAAGCAATAAAAGAGTGTTCACATTATTTTGATTTAGGCATGAAATCACCCATAGAGGTTTATATGTCACTTAACAAAATCAATATATTTTATCTGTGGTGGAAGGCATACAATAGCTTTCAAAATATATTTACTTAAAGCAATAAAAGAGTGTTCACATTATTTTGATTTAGGCATGAAATCACCCATAGAGGTTTATATGTCACTTAACAAAATCAATATATTTTATCTGTGGTGGAAGGCATACAATAGCTTTCAAAATATATTTAGTTAAAGCAATAAAAGAGTGTTCACATTATTTTGATTTAGGCATGAAATCACCCATAGAGGTTTATATGTCACTTAACAAAATCAATATATTTTATCTGTGGTGGAAGGCATACAATAGCTTTCAAAATATATTTACTTAAAGCAATAAAAGAGTGTTCACATTATTTTGATTTAGGCATGAAATCACCCATAGAGGTTTATATGTCACTTAACAAAATCAATATATTTTATCTGTGGTGGAAGGCATACAATAGCTTTCAAAATATATTTACTTAAAGCAATAAAAGAGTGTTCACATTATTTTGATTTAGGCATGAAATCACCCATAGAGGTTTATATGTCACTTAACAAAATCAACCAACAATACATATTTATAAAAAAATGATCAACAATGCATTTTATCTGCTGTTGAAGGAATACAATTGCGTTCAAAATATATATTTAGTTGAAGCAACAACAGTTTCTTCAAAATATTTTGATTTCGTCATGAAAAAACCCCTAGAGGTTGATATATCAATAAAACAAATCAACCAACTAACCATACATATTTATAGTAAAATAACCAACAATACATTTTATCTGCCGTAGAAGGTACACAATTACGTTCATAATATATTTAGTTGAAGCAATAAAATTGTGCACAAAATATTTTGATTTCGGCATGATATCTTTCATAGAGGTTGATATGTCAAGAAACAAAATCAACCAACAATACAAATTTATAGTAAAATAACCAACAATACATTTAATCTGCCGTAGAAGACATACAATTACGTTCAAAATATATTTAGTTGAGACAATAAAAGTGTGTTCAAAATATTTTGATTTTAGCATAAAATAACCCATAGAGGTTGATATGCTAAACACAATCAACCAACCAACAATACATATTTATAGTAAAATGACCAAAAATACATTTTATTTGTATTTGAAGGTATGCAATTACGTTCAAAATATATTTAGTTGAATCCATAAAATTGTGTTCAAAATATGTAGAGTTCGGCATGAAATAACCCATAGAGGTGTTGATATGTCACTAAACAAAATCAACCAACCAGCAAACGAAAACTATGGAGCTGAGTTATGGATGATGCTTCAGGGGCAGCGTCCGTTGTGGGTTTGTAGACCTAGTCTCCCACACTTTCTGCTTAAATTCTGGTATGTCTGTTTCTCGGATTTAAGGCTTTCTTTCTTTGCATTTCACCTCAGAGTATTGGGAAACGTCATTTCAAAATTGAAAAGGTCTTCCTACACTTCCTGCCTCTGGGATGGTCGTACGAAGGCTAAAGTTTTCCATGTTTTTGTGCTGACGCCTAACATCCTCAGATCTTCTTTGCCGACATCTTTGTAGCGTAGTTGGAGGTTTGCTTCTGGGGACATGTCATTGGATATACCATCATCGTCCATTAACACAACGTGTCTGTGCCAGCGTTTTTACTTTAAAAGATTGTACTTGCTGCGAATTGAAGTAGAGAGACAGATAATGGACAGGCCGAGATAGATAGACTGAGAGATAATGAACGGGCCGGGATAGACTGAGAGAGATAATGAACGCGTCGAGATAGATAGATAGATAGATAGATAGATAGATAGATACTAAAAATGCTGTGATAGATAGATAGATAGATAGATAGATAGATAGATAGATAGATAGATAGATAGATAGATACTAAACATGCTGCGATAGATAGATAGATAGATAGATAGATAGATAGATAGATAGATAGATAGATACTAAACATGCTGCGATAGATAGATAGATAGATAGATAGATAGATAGATAGATACTAAACGTGCTGCGATAGATAGATAGATAGATAGATAGATAGATAGATAGATAGATAGATAGATAGATAGATACTAAACATGCTGTGATAGATAGATAGATAGATAGATAGATAGATAGATAGATAGATAGATAGATAGATAGATAGATAATGAACATGCTGTATAGATAGATAGATAGATAGATAGATAGATAGATAGATAGATACTAAACATGATAGATAGATAGATAGATAGATAGATAGATAGATAGATAGATAGATAGATAATGAACATGCTGTAATAGATAGATAGATAGATAGATAGATAGATAGATAGATAGATAGATACTAAACATGCTGCGATAGATAGATAGATAGATAGATAGATAGATAGATAGATAGATAGATAATGAACATGCTGTAATAGATAGATAGATAGATAGATAGATAGATAGATAGATAGATAGATAGATAGATAGATACTAAACATTCTGCGATAGATAGATAGATAGATAGATAGATAGATAGATAGATAGATAGATACTAAACATGCTTCGATAGATAGATAGATAGATAGATAGATAGATAGATAGATAGATTAAAGCGAAAATAACTTACTCAGATGGAAAATTCTTGAGAGCTCCACTAACGAATTCTACTAAAACATACATCTGCGCCCCTAATTGTTTATTAAAATATCCCCTTGCCTAAAACAAAAGAATTACCCCCTTCCCATGTCAACATACATGTTTATAAATTTAAAGAAAACAGTTATGGTTCAAAAATTGCTATTATTTAAAACACAAAATACATAAATTAATCTTTCAAACTAAATTAATATAAATAATAACTGCATTTGAAAAAAATCAACAACAACAGTTGCCCATATTTTGTTTATTAAACAATAAATTATATCACTGAGCATCGTCCATAATCTAACCTAGACTATTCAGTTAGCGTGATGAATATATATGAGCGTTCTTACAATTAACATTCTGTAAATAAAATCTATGTAAAAAGACAAAGAGAGACGAAAGAAAAAATTTTAGCCGATTTTATCGATATTTATACTTTTGTTTATAAATACTTGTCACGAAATACGTTTGCCTTGTTAAAGTTCATCAGAGGTCAAATCGCGATGGAGAGAAAGGTATTCTTTTCCTCTTTATTTAGACTGTCTTTTTACGGTCATATTTTTACTTCTTGCTATACACAGAAATAAATTCGACCACATATTCGACCCAAAAATATCATATCTAATCTAAACATATTCATAAAAAGAAATTTCTGTGTTTGTGTCTGTATGTGTGTCCGTTACCTATAGACTCCGAAACGGCTGAACCGATTTTCTTGAAAATTTACACAATTGTACTATAAGCGTCTGCGAGTGTTCTTAGCTAGGTTTTTGTGTCGAGGTCCCCTCCCAATAAATATGAAAAATTGATAAACAAAAAAAATGGGTTATAGAAGGAGTGGTCCGATTTTAATCAAATTTGATAAACTCATAGACAAAGACATAAGAAACAATATTCAGAAGTTTCAAGGTTGCAGTTCTTACAATAGTGCAGAAAATCGATTATATATATATATATATATATATATATAGGGCAATATGTCTGTGTAATACCCCAACGGTCGTCCTAACAATTTCCTCCGGCGGCCGTCCTCCACGCTGTGATGTTGCCGGAAATTTGTAGAAAATGTCGGCCGGACAGCTGGGGGTACAAGATTGACTATAAGGAACGAACTTCCACAACTTGGATGAGTTGAAAGGATGCTTTATTCGTTTAGAGTTAGCCTTTTCGGTTGGGGCAGGCGAATGTGACACACAGTTCTAACTCTAATGGAGATCAACAAATCCGAACTGGACGAAACAAGACGAACGGAGATCCTTACTTCAAGCTCGCACCCGGCGGACTCCTTTCACTTAACTTGTCTTAACTGACTCACTTGTTAACTGACTCTATTTATTTAATATGAATCCGGAAACCCGGAAATCCGGAAATGCTTTAGACCACCGGTGACAAACACCGGCGACTGTAAGTCTGAAATTTCAGTTATCTTTTTTTTTATCTTAATAAGGCTTCCGCCGAAAAAGGCTTAATGTGTGGTCAAGATACAGTAAAGGACAGCCTTTGACCGGGTCATCGAAAACCTACCTGCTGAACTTCATCACTGAGTCAAATATTTACCGGAGGACAATTTTCCTCATAAAAGAAAAAGCGTTTATTTATTTACTTTTTTCCTCTTCTTTTTCACTTTTGTCAAATATGTTTTTAAACTATTTTCTATTCTAATCTATTTTCTATTTTAATCTATTATAATAAAATACATATATGTCTAGTTATCGTGTCACATCTGTATTTTTTCAGTCCCTTTATTTTAGTTTTTGCTTCGGGTTTGGCTCTAAGTACGTATAATTGTAGTTCTTAGTCTCATCAATCTTACCATTTACTCAGAGGACTTGTTTAGTCTTCAAAATTCAGTTTACGATGAAAAAACTTATTTGATATCGATACCAGGAAATCAAAATTTCACTTACATCCATTCATTTTTCTTTCAGTCTACGGTTTCGCTTTAACTGGAAACAACTATTGCTTTTTAGTCTTTCGTGCCAACGTCCAAAGAGTCTGAGTTTCAGGACCATGGATTAGTTTGAAAGCTTTCATTACACCCGAGCAACACCGGGCTATAGTGCTAATAAAAATATAGTGGTGGTGGGCAAGAATTTAGTTAGGAAGTGGCCTTGTGCCATGTTAAATCCAAACCTAAATTAACCTTGCATAGTAAGCCCGAACACAATTAAAACCTAATGATACAATTACTTGCGCATTACTAACCGTGACATTGAAGAGGATATTGGCCCAGGATAGAAGGTGTGGACCGAATATCACGAAGTATTGTAGACTGTTAAAATTAGGACTCTTTTTAAAGATCGATGCTTGATTTAACTGTGACAAAGATATCAGGCAGAGACACACAGAGATTATCCGATTATCAATAAAATCACGAAACAACCACGGGAAAGTACAGACGCCGTAGAAGATTCGTAAAGTCAGATGCTAACAATCTCTGCCATCTTCATTAATGAAGCTATCGACGGTTTGTGAGTTTTCCTGGTGATGTAGGAACCATACATCTTCGTCAAATGCTATCGTTGATAAAAAAAATAAATAAAAGCACATAACTATAAGAATGTCATCATCGACAGTATTTTTTTCCTCAACAAACAATCATCGATCAATAAACTTTATTGAGATGAACTTAAACGTATTTTGTGGACTCAGTGAACTTCCGGTTCATGTGTGGCAACTTATTTTTTTTTCTGTAATTACGTCACGATTCCTTGTATTGTGAGTTCCATATTTGTGTTATTTAAACTAGAAATAACATTTGAAGCAATAACCTCTTTTATTATGTTTTTCTTTTTTTCATTTGAATGAATTTCATTCATTTCAATGCCGCATTTTTGCAACTGCAATATGGGGTCATGTATTGTCTTCAAATCAGTTGTCATATCAAAACATTATCTAAACATCTCGTTCGGAAAAGGATTGTTCTACTAAATGCATACCTAAAACAATTTATATATTCAGTTAAGAGTAAAATACACCTCATCCTTGATAATGGCTAAAAGTGTAGCCGAAAGCGCTTGAAAAAAGAAATTTCGAACAATTTTTATATAATATATATTCTGAAAAAAATTATACGGTCAAATGAAAAATTATATAAATAATTAAACGACAGCACATTGCCTGTCATTTCTAATGAAACATATATATATATATATATATATATATATATATATATATATATATATTATGTCATTTTTCATCATATTTCGATTTCTGCTTTGGTCTCACTACCAACCAAGTCTGCGGGGAGACCTAAGGCAGGTAGTGGCGTGTTGTTATGGCTCCATTTCATGTTTTTCTATCTTCCCTATCATCCCCAGCATTACATAGATAAAGTTTTCCTTAGTGTGTGGGCTGTACTTGATAAGACAATTTTTTGTATATCTCTTAAGCTGGGGTTTCCAGGGATTCTTTCAATGTGTTGTTTTGTTCCATTTTTTATCATTCCAAGTGCACCTACTATCACTGGCACAACTCTTGTTTTCAATTTCCACATTTTTTCTATTTCAATTTCCAGGTCTTTATATTTTGACAGTTTTTCAAATTCCTTGATTGCTATGTTACAATCCGCTGGACAAGCCGTATCAATTAATAGACAAGTTTTCTCCTTCTGGTTTTTAACAATAATGTCTGGCCTGTTTGCTTCAATTTTTCTGTCTGTGTAGATGGTGTAATCCCATAGAATGGTTACATCTTCTGTTTCTGTAACCGGTGCTGGATGATGTTCATACCAGTGTTTGTTTACAGCTTTTCCATAATGTTTGCACATTGTCCAATGTAAATATTGCCCAACTCTATCGTGGCGATTTTTATATTCGTTTGGGGCAAGCACAGAACAGCCTGAGATTAGGTGGTCTATTGTTTCTTGGTGTTTATCACAAAACCTGCATTTTGGATCCATATTATTATGCATAATATTTGCCTGGAAGTTTCTCGTGAAAAGACTTTGGTCTTGTGCTGCAAGTTATTATTATTATTATTATTAACTATAGTAATTACAATACTAATAGTAACAGAACTAATAGTAACAAAACTAACTCTGCCAAAACTAGTATTAATCAAGCTATAATTTAAATCGTCTTGAAAAACCCACCGAGGACGAACTCGGAGGGCAAAAGAAGGGGACGTAAAAAGAGAAACAAACGAAGTACATGAACAAAAAATCAAGTACTCGTAAGAAAGAAGAAACAAACCAAGACGAAAACCTTAACACTAAAGTAGAGCAACAGACAGAAAATCTAAGCACGAGCCAATAAAACTACCTTGGTTTCACCTTACGGTTCTTCAGGGTAAACTGTTTAGAGCCAGTTTACCCTGAAGAACCGTAGGGTGAAACCTAGGTAGGTTTATTGGTTCGTGCTTAGATTTTCTGCATATATATATATATATATATATATATATATATATATATATATATATATATATAATCATATCACCCCGAGCAAGGCGGTAACGCCACTGATGTGCAGGGGGCTACGTAAGAGTGAAAAGATTGGAAAAGAGAAAGCCGGAAACCACATCCTAAACAGGGAACAAGGGATGAACCTCTTCACCTGTTCAATAGATGAGGGTGGAGAGTGAACCGGGCGATAGTTTAGTCTATCTACTCCAATTGAAAAAGAAAAAAACGAAGTGAGAAGAAGATTATAAAAGAGAAAACCGGAAACCGCATCCTAAACAGGGAACAAGGGATAAGCCTCTTCACCTGTTCAATAGATGAGGGTGGAGTGTGAACCGGGCGATAGTTTAGTCTATCTACTCCAATTTATATATATAACGTAGAATTTTTTAAATTTAAGTCAGGTAAATTCCGATGGAGACGAACTCAAAAGAACTCAATGTTAAATTGATTTATTTAATTTAACAGAGTAATATTATCAAGAAAATATTTTAGATATTCTACAATTTCATGGGTAATACGTATTTCGCAGCACAAAAATGCTGCTCGTCAGACCCAAAAGATACAACAGTTAATCCAGAAAAGAATTACATACAAACACTCACGTGTCCATATCGAGAATAGACATTTGTAACGGTAATCTACAAAGACATTTCCTCGCTCATTCAAAAAACACCAAAGAAAGAAAGAAAAAGACAAAATATAGAAAATTAATAAACGGAAAGAAGAGAAAGAAAAAAAAAGGAAAGGAAAAGGAGAACAAACAGTATAAAGAGAAAGAAAGTTAAAGTTAACGTCTTAGATGGACACCAGCGTCTATTTCAATCCATCTGCTTTCTTAGAAAAACATGGCATGGAAATTTAACATTAAATATTAGTTTTAAATATAATGGGATGCATCTACGGTATAAGAATAAATTGTAACTTTTTAATAGAAATTGAAATATAACCAGTAGTAGTATTATATTATAAATATAGTAATAGTAATTTTAAAAAAGTAAATTAAAAATTATATATGAAAATGATAAATAAAGTATTAAAAGACAATCTTAAATATATATATATATATATATATATATATATATATATATATATATATATATATATATATGAATATGTATATATTATCAATAAACTATTGAAAAAACAACAACCTTGGCACAGTATGCATTATCACAACTCAACACTATATATATACAGGGTGTCCATAAAGTCCGCGTGAACTTTAAAAAATTATAACTTTATTTGTATTTGTGATAGAAATAATCTGTAAAACATGTTATAAAGTTTAATGTTTCAACAAGATAGAGCTTCTTGTGACATTGCTCTGCGTGTTAGACAGTTTCTAAATCAGTAATTTCCTAACAGATGGATCGGAAGGGGTGGACCATTTTATTGGCCTCCACGTTCGTCAGATTTGACTCCATTAGATTTTTTATGGGGGTATGTCAAAACAATTGTGTGTGCAACCAAACCTAGTTCATTAAAAGATTTGAAAGCTAAAATAACTAATGTGATTTCAGGCATCACTGTAAATCAGTTGGCAAATGTTTTCCGTGAACTGCAAAATCGTATTACCCTTTGTATTGCTAATGATGGAGGACATGTGGAAACTTAAATAAAATTTCAATAAAACCTTTAAAAAATATAGATTCACTTCTTTCTAATCCTTTTTACAAATAATTTCTATTGCAAATACAAATAAAGTTATAAACTTTTTAATGTGAACACAAAATTTATGGACTCCATATATATATATATATATATATATATATATACTTGGGTACAACTTTTCAGCCAAATACCTTTCATTAAATACGCCCAACAAGGAAGGTGTAATTTATTTTTATCAAGTTCTTCCAGAATCTTAAGATTTTCCATTTTGTTAGAGTTAAGGAATATAAAAATTCACATCAGCATCTATCTATTTCAAAAAAATTTCAATACTTCGGAAAACAAAATAAATTCCTACGTCACAGCCAAAACATGAAGAAACCAATCAGAAGGTCATAAAGACAGACCAAAATTCAAAATAACTTCTCGCTCAAATCAGAGAACTTTATATTTATTATAACATGCAAGGGTTGCTACGTACACTACATTGGTCAAACTGATAGTTTATCGCCAACAAATCAGGAATCCGCACACTAGAGAAATACCCTTTAACCAACATATGGAAGAATGCAGAGGACGAAATCTGCCAAACTCCAATATCTTCTCATTCTAAACAAGACGACTGAACAAAAACGAATTAACAAAGAGAGATTTTTCCTCAGTAAGTTTAAACCGAGACTTGACTCACGGCACATACCAGAGTTACGTCCGTCAAAATAAACTGTATCTTCCTCAACATAAATGACAGAGATTAAACCAGTAATTAAAACATTGTTTTGATTACAAAATTTTGACAACTTGATTGGTTGGAGATTGTTTGAATTTCACAATTTGGACAGTTTGATTGGTTACTTATTATTTCGATTTTAAAATTAAGACAATTTGATTGGTTGGTCATGATTTCGATTTTAAAATTAAGACAACTTGATTGGTTGGTCATGATTTCGATTTTGAAATTATGACAACTTGATTGGTTGGTCATTATTTCGATTTTAAAATTAAGACAACTTGATTGGTTGGTCATGATTTCGATTTTGAAATTATGACAACTTGATTGGTTGGTCATAATTTCGATTTTAAAATTAAGACAACTTGATTGGTTGGTCATGATTTCGATTTTGAAATTATGACAACTGTATTGTTTGGGGATTGCTTTGATTAAACAGTCCTTTTTTATCGCAAAATTAAGTGGCTACACATGGTAATTTGATAAACATTTAAAAACTAGCAAAATTTTGAAAAGCAACTCATATATAAATCTACACTCCGCCCGTGTATTGAATACTGCTGCCACATCTGGTCGGGTGCCTTTGCTATTCTCCTCGGGGTTCTTGACAAAATACAAAGGAGAATCTGTAATGTGATCGATACCGACTTGGCAGACTGGCTGCAGTCACTCTCTCACCGTCACGACGTGGCTTCCCTGTGCCTCTTCTATAAATACTTTCACGGCTTCTGCTCCGATGAACTTAGATCACTGGTGCCCCCTAGGTACGAATTTGCACAAGATTAGCAACTAGGTCCCACCCTTTTACAGTGAAACCGATAAAATGTAACCGCAATTTCTACTCCAACAGCTTCTTTTCTCGCACTTCCCGACTGTGGATTTCCCTTTCACATACTTGCTTCTCCGACAGCTACAATCTCCAGGAGTTTAAATGTAAGGTCAATAGACACCTCCTAACACACCATCTCGCATCCATTCTCTCAAACACTCTTCCCATCTACCCAACCCTCAGCCTCGGTATCCTTACCCGTCTATCACCCGTCTTCTGACATTTCCTATATCTAACCACTCTTTCTCGTCACCTTCCCCTATGTAACCCCTGTGCTACAGTGGCGGTGGAATGCCTTGATTTGGGGTGAAATGATAAAAAAAAAAAAGCACAGGGAAAACGGTAAAGGATATTTTTTCTGAAAACCCACCTGTATCCCAAATATTAAATATAAATATTTTTTAATAAGATTTCTCGACTATTCAGACCGGTAGACTAGCATAAATAAATAAATATACTGTTTAATAAATAAACGAAGGGTCTATTCAAATATGAGTTTGGCTAAAAATAACGTTTAAGTTGCTAAAATATAAATATATAAAAATATCAGGTGCAATTTCAAATCTTATTATTATTTTCTCTATATACCAAGATTTGTACAAAAATTTCTAACACAGTTTTTACTTGTATATATATTCATCTTTGTTTTATTACACGTGACACTGTTTCTGACCAATGAAATCAAACCTCAACCAACATACTATCTCTGTGGCATTTTTTAAATTTCAAATAAATATATATATATATATATATATATATATATATATATATATATATATATTAATAAATATACACACTGTCCTACGTTGATAGCACGACTCGGAGTTTCATGCGTTATGCAATCATCGGGTGCATATTTGAAACAGACGGTTTAACAGATTTGAATTTAAGTTCACCAGATGTTCATGGTAATTAAATATTATGTTCATGGTAATTAAATATTATAAATAAAATTTTAAATAGACAATGACTACATGGAGATAAAAAAAATTTGAAAGTAAAAGTATAAAATCAAAATTTTAAAATTAAAAAATATTGAAATCCAGAGAGATGAAATCAAAGGGGTATAATTCATAATATTAATAGTAATATTTGAGAAAGAAAGAAAGAAAGAAAGAAAGAAATAAAGAAAGAAAGAAAGAAAGAAAAGGGGAAGTAAGAGAGTGAGGAAGAAAGAGTTAAACTTAAAGGGATCTGTATCAATCAGAGTCTAAGAATTTAAATAAGTATTTCTTTCTATGGCATCCTGTGGTCATTAAATGACATTTTTTGTTGAGTAGATTAGAGTTATTTATATGGTTTAACATGAAAAGTTCTTCGAAAAGGTATAAGTTACATCTGTCTCCTTTTCCATTGTAAGATTTGGATTTAGCGACGACATTCCATGTAATAACTGAATAATATCCCAGTAATATTGAGCAATTTAACGCATAAACATAGCATACCTGAACCTGAATCTATATTTTATATTACACTAGCAGTATAGCCCGGCGTTGCTCGGGTGTAATGAAAGCTTTAAAACTAATCCATGGTCCTGGAGCTCAGACTCTTTGGACGTTGGCACGAAAGACTAAAAAGCAATAGTTGTTTCCAGTTAAAGCGAAACCGTAGACTGAAAGAAAAATGAATGGATGTAAGTGAAATTTTGATTTCCTGGTATCGATATCAAATAAGTTTTTTTCGTCGTAAACTGAATTTTGAAGGCTAAATAAGTCCTCTGAGTAAATGGTATCATGGCTGAGACTAAAAACTACAATTATACCTACTTAGAGCCAAACCCGAAGCAAAATCTAAAATAAAAGGGCTGAAAAAATACAGACATACAGGCAGATAAACAGAAGACACACACACAAACATCTTGCCTTTTATATATATATATATATATATTGTATAAACGGGATGGTTCGATTGTGAAGGTTGGATTTGTTGTTGAAATGTTTGGTTAGCATGCATGTAAGGACTTGTAACAGCCAGTCTGATGAAGAGGATATATATATATATATATATATATATATATATATATATATATATATATATATATATATATATTATCGATTTTCTGCACTATTGTAAGAATTGCAACCTTGAAAATTCTGAATATGGTTTCTTATGTCTTTGTCTATAAGTGTCTCAAATTTCGGAGTCTGTAGGTAATGGACACACACACACACACACACACACAGTTCAATTTATAAATAAGTTTAGATACACAATCAAAAGCGTCTCCATTGCATTCATTTTTTAACGTGAACGAATTTTTTGGCGCTGACAACCCACGAATTCTTATTGACATGGAACTGCTACAAACTGACTTTTGGACTTTGAGATAATGCTGATGAGTACAATTCTTATCGAGTGACCCACTAATGTAGTCTCGTACTATAGCAAATTAAGCAGATTATCTTTCTCTGTAGTAGATTGTGCAACGCAAATGGCTTAATAATTTCAGTCACTTTGCGTTTTTACGAACCGACACCTATCCAGGAATGGATCTGTGTGTTTTTAAAGAGCCATCATCTATGAAACGGTTTGCAACCAAGGCTAGAAATCTTAGTCTAGAGACACTTCTTCTTCATGTGCCGTGTCCCTTCAGAACGTAGGCGATCATGGACTTCCACTTGGCTCTGTCTCTTGTCACTCTGAATATTTTTTCGCTTGGTATCTCTTCTAAACCCAGCACCGCCATCCATTTGCTCAGATCTAACAAGTACGTCTCACGCTGCTTTCCCCTGTCTCTCCTTCCATTTATCCGACCTGTGAGTGTTAAGTTCTCCAGACCCTCCTTCCTCATTACATGTCCCAAGAACGTCATTTGTCTCTTCCTGATATTTATTATCAGTTTTCTTCCCGTTCGCATCCTTTCTAACACCTCATCGTTGCACACGCGCTCTGTCCATGGTATTCTCAGCATCCTTCTGTAGAACCACATTTCTGTTGCTTCAAGTCTCTTCTTCATCTGTGTTGACTTCATCATTGCTCACATGTTCAGTCCATGGTATTTTCAGCATCCTTCTGTAGAACCACATTTCTGTTGCTTCAAGTCTCTTCTTCATCTGTGTTGACTTCATCATTGCTCACATGTTCAGTCCATGGTATCCTCAGCATCCTTCTGTAAAACCACATTTCTGCTGCCTCAAGCCTCTCCTTCATCTTTGATGAGATCGGCTAACATTTACTTCCATACAGAAGGAAAGATGCTACACAGCAATCTAGCACTCTTTTCTTTGTTTCTAATGAGATTTTCTTGTCTTTCAGTACTTTGCTTAGCTTCTGAAATGCGTCTTTAGCTATGCCAATGCGTCTTTAGATCTCTATATCGCACTTTCTATCCTCTGTTAAAATATTTCCCAGATATTTTAACTTTTTTACTTGTTTTATTTTTTAGTTATTTAAACTATATCTGGTGGAAGAAACTAAGAATTCGTACCTTTCCAAAGAGTTTTTTTCGCGAAAGTGAATGCACGCTTTGAACTAAAATTGCTGATTTCTCTTTCTGACCCGCTAAACTTCCCACACATCTTGGTACAATAGCGAATAAGTTTATACATCCCATATATTAGGCGTGGAACGGTAAGTCAAGACTCATCACTAGGTATCTCATACTGAAGATGTAAACATGGCTGGGGAACCGGTGTTAAACATTTTAGAATACAACAAAAAAAGAAAAAGAAAAAATATATCTGCAGAAAGCCGTAAAAACAACTGTTCGATGATTGCACTGTTAATGTCTTTTATATATAAGAAAAGAATAGAAAAAGAAAAAGGTTACGGAAAGCAAAAGTATTTAGCATAACAACTCACACACTGGATTCTAGACACAGAGAGAGTTTATATGGTTAACTTCTTGTTAACTCGTTTCAGAAGATATATAACTCTTTTCAAAAATGTTCTGCAGACTCTTTTGACGGAGTCAATTCTTCTCAAATAAAACGCTGGGACCACGGTGTCTTTCAAAGGCGCTGGTACAAACGACAGCTGATGCAATACCGATATCATAGGGATGATGACGAACCTTAATTTTATATACTCAGCGGTTTTTTCAATGCGACCGCTACGACGACGATACTTCTGAAAGCCCTTCGGCGACTTTTAAATTTCAACAATCCGCAACAAATTCCTAGCGACGCTTATAACTTTTCAAATCATAAAATCCTTGTCGTGAATCACTCCATCCGACCTCTTCACCAAAAATCAGTTTTACATAATCTTTTCATAATCCTCTTCGTCCTTCCGTCGTCAACGATAGCCACAACAATTACAATCTGAAACAAAAGCCTCCGTCTGAAACAATAGGAACAAATGCAAGTCAAATATAAAATATATTTTACTCTCCTTTTTCATACAAAGACGTCTTCGGTTAGGAGGTTGTTTGGTCCGAACTGTCAGCAACCTTACTCCAGCGAGGGTGGGTTACCCGATCTTACTCAACCGTACGCTCATACGGCTCTTGTCAGCACCCCACCCCCATCGTAGATACCCGATCTCACAAAACCGTACGCTTCCACGGTTGTCGTCCGACTCTCTTCTTCAGCATTACTACGCGCTTATATAGAAAACCCAGAGGGTTATAAGCCAGGCTATCACGCGGTTATCACAGAGTCCCAGATGTTTCAGCCAAAAATCATGTGAACTCCAAAGTTCCTTTTGCTTTCTAAGTTTTATTTCAAATTTTTAGTTGATAAAAATTATTTTGTTCATTTCCATCGTCTTCTGATGACCCAAATTCAACGGCACATTTTATGCCTAAATCAGATTTCGCCGTAAGTAAACAAAATACGCGTGTTTTATTTCGGTATTCCAATTTACTCCAATTTCTTTTTATCAAAAAAATTATTTCGTTCATTTCCCGTTTTCTGATGGCCCAAATACAACAGGGATCTCTTATGCCTAGATCATATTTCACTACTAGTAAACAAACGTGCTGGTTTAATTTCACTGTTCAATTTACTCCACTTTTAATTAAAAAAAAATAATATTGTCACATTTACTGGAAGTAGAATGTCTGTTTAAAAATTCTTAATCAAAATTAAAAAGAAAAAACGAATGACATGATATTTCGGCCGTTGTACGTTTCGGCCTTCTTATAGAAAAAGAAAAATGACACACCAAGTAAATATACAAGCAATTTCTTCCCGCCTCTTAATTTAGGCTGCAAGTATTTTAGGCCAAATCCTTTCATTTGAGTATTTAATAAAATGGGTGACTGGGAAAATAATTTCTGTTTCTGTTTTTATAGCAAATGAATGTTTCACATCGGCTTGTTAATTTCTCCCACAATTTTATAAATCGCTTCCTTTCATTGGTTAGAAAATTAATTTAATATCGGATCACGAAATTTGGCTTCATCCTTTTCCTTCAGTACGAGGTCAATTCTTTTTCCTGTTGGTCAAAATTAAGATTTCACAGTGGATTGCGAAATTTGTAAAAAGGGAAAAGAAGAGAGTTACTTTTAATTCCGTATTCACCACAACTGTACATTATTTGAATTAACGAAAAAGATCCAAATTTACTCTCTTACCTGTAATAATTGTTATAAGGAACACAATGCATAGAGACAAATCTCAGCGAATTTAAATAAACGATTATGTACTCACAAAAGGGATATTATACAAAAAATCAACACACTAAATGCAATAGTCGTGTAGTGGATAAGAAATTAATTAAAATCAACCTTCTTCCCTTTAATAAAAATTCACAATGACGTGTGAAAAATCATATTCTTAATTCTGATTGGTTCACAAGTCGAGAAATTCACACCCTTAAAAAGAAAAACTCTCACATTGGGAATTTTGGCAGTGACAGTCTGGACAGAAGATTATCCCGCAGTATGTTGCCATTATTTTCTGTTGTATACTGATTGCCAGCCAAGGCTATAGAACCCAATCTGTCCTATTATTTAACCCATAATTGGCGGAAAGAGACAGATAAATACCTTTCCCAAGAGTATTTGCGCGTAAGTGAATGTGTAGCGGTACTCTGGATCCTGATTTGTCATCAAATCGCAAAATTCAAAATACGTCAGAGAAACGGGTTTTCCACAGCTAAAGAAAAACTCGTTCTTTGAGCCGCCCTACGTGACTGGATCGAATATTTAAGGACGGTCTCTAACCGGTCACAGAGGTCAGTCAGAGGAGGCCGTTCGCTGACACATATCTAAAATGTAATCAACTTCAAATCGACCCGGAGATAAGGTCAGGTCGCACCTTGTTCTCTTTCTCTTTATCTCTTTCAACAATTACTACTACGAACATTTTCTACAACTCTTGATACCTTTAACTCAGCTTTATTATTGAACATGAACTCTACGCTTAACTTCTACAACTTGTGTTATTCTTTCCTTTTAATAAATTTATACTTTAACATTCAAAATGTATATTTTATTATTCCACTCTTCTGCGCTAATATATGCATCCTACTGACAACCAACCTTTTGATAACAATGAAAACCTTCTGATAATAATTCTAATGATTATAACTCTGCATAGAACTTGTAAGATGTCGGAAGTTTGGTTATGTCTGACACAAGGCCGAACCAAAGAAAGATTAACCAGCTCCCTACGCTTCAGTCGCTCATCGTAATACGTCTGAATATATTAGATTGTCCCAAAAGTTCGTAAACACTCGCAAAAAATTGAAATTTAACTCGCAAAAACAACAAAAATTATTGCTCAAAATAAAGACCATCATTTTCCAAGACTTTCTGCCATCGAGCTTTCGAATCTGGTCAAAGTGCCATTCAGCCGGCTTCGAATCAAAGAATTCATGATACGCTTCCTCGACTTCATCAAACGAGTTGAATTGGCGGCCCTTCACAAAGTGTTACATTGAGCGGAACAGGCCGTAATCTGATGGAACACAGTCAGAACTGTAGGCTGGATGTGGCAGAACCTCAACGCTGTCCAGCTCTTCAAACTTGTCTTTGGTTTTCCTGGCGGTGGGTGGCTTGGCATTGTCCTGCTGCATCAAAGCGCGCTTTCGGTTGATCAGAGCCGGGTTCTTTTGCTTCAACTTTTCGTAGACTCTCTAAAGTTACTGACAGTAAAATTCGGCACTGATAGCACGACCATTCGGAACCAACTCAAAATGCACGATTCCTTCAAAGTTGCACCAAACGCACAACATGGCTTTCTTGCCGAATCGATCTTGTTTTGGAACCGACGATGTCTCTTGCCCTTTCTGAACCAATCATTGTGCTGGACCAGATAGACCCATTTCGCAAGTGTTTACGAACTTTTGGGACAACCTAATAATTTGGATTTAAAAAATGCTAAAAGAATTTACTAAAACGAATAGGCGTAGAAAGGACTTAAATCGGTGGACAATCCATAAGTAAATTCAATTCTACGTTATTGATAACAGCCTTTCTCCTTTCTTGGCAAATTCTTTTATTATTACAAAGTTGTATACTTAAGAATAAAAAGGAAAACAAGCACAAAAGTATAAAAAACTAAATTATATTGGCGACCCAGACGCACACAAATAAAATCAATTTTAAATTTCAATTTTCCAACATTGAAAACGTTTCCCATCTATTCATAATTATTACCAACATTTTCGTTTTAATATTCGCTTTACCCTTTTACAACCAAAATGACATCAACTAAATAGTATGCTTTTATGTGTCGATCAATCAAAAATATTGCGGTACGTTCAAATTTTTTTTTTTATCTGAAAAACTTTAGATTCCAATCAATATAATTTCGGTTTAAAATACACCAGTGTATTTTGTTTATTGGAATTACTAAATTTAATCTCTTGACTTTCAATTAAAGCTCATTTTAAAGCGGAAATATAACTTATTTATTTTTAAAATTTCAATTTAAATTCATGTATCGAAAATGTGTAGAGGTACCTACTTTAGTTTGATAAAAGTCCTAACGGACAAAATGCATCATATAAATATTTTTCTGCTTTAACATTAATTTGCTTAACAGCTAGCTAGCTACCTACCTACCTATCTACCTATCTATCTATCTATTTCAGTCTGTTCATATCTATCTATCTATCTATCTATCTATCTATCTATCTATCTATCTATCTATTTCAGTCTGTTCATATCTATCTATCTATCTATCTATCTATCTATCTATCTATTTCAGTCTGTTCATATCTATCTATCTATCTATCTATCTATCTATTTCAGTCTGTTCTATCTATCTATCTATCTATCTATCTATCTATCTATCTATTTCAGTCTGTTCATATCTATCTATCTATCTATCTATTTCAGTCTGTTCATATCTATCTATCTATCTATCTATCTATCTATCTATCTATCTATCTAGATAGATAGATAGATAGATAGATAGATAGATAGATAGATAGATAGATAGATAGAAAAATTAACCGACAACGAAAACGGAAAAGTTGCAAGGGAGGCTACTCTAGGAAAAGTTATTGGCCTTTGGATTGTTACGAATATATTTGCTCTCAATTACATATAAACAGGTTTTAACTTTTATCAAATGATTTCATGTATATTTTTAAAATTATAATTACATCAAAATTTGGTTTTTATGTCGGTGATTTTTTATATATTTTTTTTCATCAGAATGTTGTGCCTTTTTCCATATTTTCGTCCTGTCTTTATATTGTGATTTCAATTTAAATCAGTCAGTTAATTGCCATATGTGATACACGCTTTGGGCGAAGAAGATTATCCCGCAGTATGTTGCCATTGCTTTCTGCGGTAGACTGGTTGCCAAGCAAGTCTATAGAACACAATCTGTCCTGTTATTTAATCCATAAATGGAAGAAAGAGGCAGAATACCTTTCCCAAGATTTGCGCGTAAGGGAATGCAAGGAATTAAACTGGAATTTGAACTCGGCACCCCGATGTTGCGTTCCGAGTCGATATCCACTGCACCACAACGCACATCTAATATATTTTTATTTTTATTTTTTATTTTTTTTTTTTTTTTATTAATCATATCACCCCAAGCAAGGCGAAAACACCACTGATGCGCAGGGGACTACGTAAGAGTGAAAAGATTGGAAAAGAGAAAAACCGGAAACCACAACCTAAACAGGAAACAAGGGATGAGCCTCTTCACCTGTTCAATAGACGTGGGTGGAGTGTGAACCGGGCGATAGTTTAGACTATCTACTCCAATGTAAATGACATGATTGATTGATTTAAGACAATACTTTTCCTTCATATTCTTTATATTTTGTTTTTTGTTTGTTTTTGTTTTTCATTTAAAAATGTCTTTGAAAACATTTGATGGCTTATTAATGACCATAACCTCAAATGTTATTTTGATATTTATAATGACATTATTTTCAGTATAAATTCTCACCAGCGTATTGCGACATTTTTTTTAACGTTTTTCATAATCAATACTGTTTCCTAGTTTCCTTCATGTCTTTATTGCTTGTTTTGGGTTTGTTTTTTTTTTGTTTTTTTTTCATTTAATAATGTTACTTTGATAAACATTTGAAGGTTGGTTGGTTTACTTAACCAGCATATCAACCTTCATTCGGTCATTTAATACTGAAAATCATTTTGATTTGTTTTATTTAGTTTATTTGTTTTAAGATTCATGGGATTTGTTCTTTAGGGCAGGGCCCCCAAGTCCTACCCTTATTATTTAACCCATAGCTGGAGGGAAGGGACGGATTAACACCTTTCCCAAGGGTACCAGTGCTTAAGTTGAATGCAGGGTATTCAACTGGAATTCGAACTCGGCTCACCGATTTCTCTTTCCGAGCCGATATCCACTGCACCACAACGCACAACGCACAACGCACAACGCACAACGCACAACGCACAACGCACAACGCACAACGCACAACGCACAACCGTCACTAAACGCGAGAACCGGTGTATTCAAAGTGATATGGCCGTAAGCGCACATCCGTCACTAAACGCTTACAGCACCTGGTATACCCAAGGGGTCACCCATCTAAGTACTGACCAGGCTCAACGTTGCTTAACTTCGGTGATCGAGCGAGAACTGGTGTATTCAACGTGATAGGCCGTAAGTCCCCATTTGATGGATTATTCATAACCATAATAAACTCAAGCACTACTTTGATTCTTATATCGAAATTATTTTCAATATATTGTCTTACTGTTTTTGTTACTTGATGCCACTTTAATTTTCTCCCATGTGCTTGTTTTTTTGGGGGGGGTTGGGGGGGGGCTTGTTTTTCTTTCGTTTATCTTAATATTTTTCTCTTCATTGCCCCTCCTTCCAGGAACCCTCTATCAATAGAATATCTTGCTGCTACCAAAGAGCGGACTAGGATACGTTTGTGATGTCCCTTGGAACTGTAGCGTTGGGTGCTTATTCCTTGAACGCTGGGAGTCACAAGTGTAGCCTAGGGAGCTGGTTAACGTTTCTTTAATTCGGCCTTGTGTCAGACATAACCGAACTCACTACAGCTTACAGGATTTATGCAGAATTATCATCAGAAGGTTTTTCATCATCAGAAGGTTGGTTGTCAGTTGGAATATATGAATTAGTATAGAAGAGTGGAATAATAAAATATACATTTTTTAGTTAAAATTAGTAATTTATTAAAAAAGGAATAACAAGAATTCGTAAAAATTAATGTTCAATGAGAAAGTTATGGTATCAAGAGTTCGTACAAAATGTTCGTAGTAGTAACTGTTGAACGATATAAAGAGAAAGAAGACAGTATCCGAGTCTCTTGAAGTTGAAGCTACATTTTAGATGTTTACCTCGCGGCTCCCAATGACTCTCTGACTGATGAAGTCCTATTTTGACAAAGTGTTCGAGGCTATTATCAATGCTAAAATGATTCAACATCTAATAAAGAAAGAATTATTTTCTGACAAGCAGTATGGATTCCGCTTCTCCAGGTCTACTGCTGATGTGCTAACGGCCATTACTGACTACATATATCAGGCCCTTGATATGAACGACGAAGCCCAGGCTGTTGCGCTCTGGATATATAGAAAAGGTTTGGCATGCTGACCTTTTGTAAAAGCTACAGGGTTACCGTATAAAGGGACTACTGTCCGATTTAATCCAATCGTTTCCGTCAAATCGTAAAACGAGTGTTGTTTTCTAAATGGGCATACTTCCAAATCCTTTCATGTGAATGCAGCTGTCCCCCAGTGCTCTATCCTAGGTCCTACGCTCTTCCTGATATTCTTCAACGACCTTCTTGATCAAACAGAAATTATATTGATTGGATTATAAAATTTTGAGATTCTTTTTTTTTTTTAATTTTTCAATTTTTCGGCTATTTTATAGCGATCGGCACATTGGTAAACAAAATTAATTCTCGGTTTTAAAAATTTTGTAAGAATAAAATATACATCTGTGAAACATTATTTTTGAAAAATTAGAAAATTTAATGTTAAATTAACCTGATTTACACAAGTATTACTTATTTATAGCATGAAATTTAAAACAAAAATATTTCTTAATCACAGAGTTAAACTTTTTACCTGTTTTCTGTATTTGAAATGTGTTGACAGCTCGACAGATGCGAGATAAGTGTATGGCGATCACAAGTGATACAATTTTACAAATTTTTTTATCCGGTAAGGGGAAGAAACCCTGAAACACATAATCTTTTAATGTACACATAGAAATTACCATAGAAAAAAAACTTCAAATAAATGAAAAAGAAAATTGAAAATTATTTTTAAAATACGATGGTTAGATGATTTGTATTAAACTTTTCAATTTTCGGTTACTAAATATAGTCTTCACTAACCTCTACAAGTCTTGGAAATATTTTTAAAACATTTTTGAAACTTTATAAGATATTATAATTTTAAAAAATGAGGACAATTCTTTTAAAATTTAATTATTAATCGAAAAATCTTTTTTTCTTCAGACTATAATGTCTGAAATTTATATTATTAAAATTAAAAGCTTATCTAATTGAATAATGTCATAGTTTTATTGCATTTTTATTTTACTGTTCGGAGCAGATTTTCGGTAAAAAGGGTTAAATGTTTTTTTAAAAAAATACAGGATTTACATTCCCTAATGAATCCTGCATTTAACTAATAAAACAAGTTTTGCCTATAGAATTTAATTTCTTGAAATTTCATGAATTTACGTTGAGGGGACTAACAGATCAAAAATATATGTATATATTTACCAACTTTTTTTTAAATAATGTTATCAAAAGTAACTTCATTCATTTGTGAATAAATCCTGAAAGTTTGATTAAAATCCGACAATTATTTGATTTTTGCAAGAATTTCCAAATTAATGTGTTTCTTCTTTTTCGGCGATTTAATGGAAGTAGCTTTTTTGTGTTTGTTTTCTTTTTCATTTAATGATGTTGCCTTTGAAAAGATTTAAATTTTATTTAAGACTATTATAACTTTACGTTTTTTTTTTCTTATGTCCACATTATTTTCAATATATTTTCTCATCGAATTATTGTGACTTTTTTAAGGTTTTTCGTAATTACTCTTTTTTTCCTCATCTTTATGTTTTATCGGTTTTTTGTTTGTTTTTCATTTCATGAGGTTTCATTTGAAATAATTTTATTGATTATTTACAGCAAAATAACTTCAATTATTATTTTGATTCTTGATTGCTATGTGACGTCAGTTTTTCAATATGGCAATGAATGTTGGACAATATCATCGAAAATGAGGACAAAACTGGAAGCAGTGGAAATGTGGTTCTACAGAAGGATGCTGCGGATATCGTGGACTGAGCAAGCAACGTTGAGGTGTTGGAAAGAATGGCAACAAAAAGGAAATTAATACTGAGCATCGGGAAGAGACAACTGAAGTTTTTGCTTTGGATTTGGCTCTAAGTAGGTATAATTGTAGTTCTTAGTCTCAGCCAAGATACCATTTACTCTTATTTAGCCTTCAAAATTCAGTTTACGACAAAAAAAACTAGGAAATCAAAATTTGACTTACATTCATTCATTTTTCTTTCAGTCTACGTTTTCGCTTTAACTGGAAACAACTATTGTTTTAGTCTTTCAAAGAGTCTGATCTCCAGGACCATGGGTTAGTTTTAAAGCTTTCATTACACCCGAGCAACACCGGGCTATACTGATAGTACATAAATAAAAATATAAAAATGAATTCGATTCGATAAATAAAGAAAAAATTGACTAAGTTTTAATTTAGAATCGTTCCTCTACTAAAGGTCGATTGACATCTCTCTCAGAAATCATCCTTAACCCTACAATCACCTCCTCTGACTTCTCGATTAGAGGTTACCTTTCTCACTTTAGGAAGGACTCTAATGTTCATAGCAGAGTTTACATCTCCCTCTGTCTTGGGAGATCTCTCTTGAATCTCTAGTCTACTCTTATATATGTCACTGTCTCTCTCTACTAAACTCAAATATCTCTTCTTTCTCTACTCTTCCTCTCCTCTCATGACTTCCGTGCAAGATAGCATTTAAGATAATATAGCCAAGGCCATTTCTTTTCACCCGTTCGCTAATATATTTACTGTTAGATTAACTTAATGCCCATCAGGGCAAGTGGCTGAAAAACTCTGTCACTGACAATGTGACGTTCAAACCTTGAACTTCTCAATCAGTCAGTCTCTCACGCAAGTGGGGGAATTCTTCCACGCGTTTCTCCAGTAACCCTGAAGAACACGCATCTCTTCTCAATCTCTTCTTTACTTCTAGCCCTGACTCATGCCAATCCATGCAGCTCTGCCTTTTTCGAAACTATGATCATGCTGGGTCTTTCTATACTTTATCCTTCCTGGAGACACCTGAAGATTGCACATCTTGGGTGTCTTTCTGGGTGAAAGCCGGTATAGATGATTTAATCCCAGCCAGGATGCTAAACTGTTATTTGCTGAAAGAATGAAGCAGTGTGTAGCATCTCACAAATTTGATTCAAAGAACTACGGGCGGCTCTGCTAATGTGTGCTGAACAGGAGAAAACCATTGATCCCGCCTCTATTTAATCAATCTGAGGTCCTCACTTCCACAATGGAAAAGAGAAGTCATCCACGTTAGAAGGTAAGTTATTTGACTTCTACATCTCCCTCCTCTCCTATTGCGGGAGCATAGTGACCGCTGGGGAGGAATCAGTTCCCCATCACCTGGCCGATTGTATTGGCATATATACATATATATATATATATTACGAAGATTAACGAAACTTGGTTATAAACAACGGACAATTTGACATAATTTGTTTGAACATTATTTTTTATCGATACTCGTATTTAAGTAGATATTCTGTTTTTTAATTATGTGGATAGGGATTCACAGGTTCGAATCCTGCCGAATGACACACATTTTCGTAATAAAAATTTATCGTAAATAATCAGACCAGTGGATATAAATATATAATACTGTTTGATTAAAAACAGAATATCTACTTAAATACAAGTATTTAATAGATAGATAGATAGATAGATAGATAGATAGATAGATAGATAGATATGGAAAGACCGCGATAAATAGTCAGTATTCTCATCCTTCTCTTACCCACTTCCTGACACCCCCTATAACCTGCCACTCTTTCTCATGACTTTCCTCCAATGTAACCCCCTGCACAACAGTGGCTGTAAAATGTATTGCTTGGGGCGATATGATTATAAAAAAACTCGGATCTCCAATTCTTCAATCAAGCAATACGCTAAAATTCATATGTCAAGGTAAAAAGGAAATCAGGATGAAAGGTCATCAGAACAATTTGCATTAAAATATTAATAGGAAGGACAGAGGTAAGCTATATTACGGGGTATGAAAATAACTGAAGCCGTGCTGCCAGGTCAGAACCGATAATATTGCAGCCCTTCTTTGATTTTGTCATGAATCTCGAGATATATTACAGGAGCAGCAGAACAGTTGTGGCAGTAATATCCAATGTATGGTTGAATGGCAGATTTATAAACATGCAAGATGGATTCTGACAAGAAAAAAATGTCTGGCACAGTGACCGAACATTTCAGCAGCAGACCTAGCAATTCATTCAATATAATCATTTCCACTTCATAGCAGTGAAAAACTGGATGACGTGAAGGCATAATTAATTGCTCACCTGAACGTTATTCCCGGAAAGGGATATATATATATATATATATATATATATATATATATATATATATATATATATATATATCATTCGAGGTAGTTAAGCGGTTTAGGCAAATGCAACCGGGTAGGTTAATCTAGTAAGTAGACGTAATGGACGGTACTCGTCGTATGCAGTATCCTGAGACGCAGTCAATAGTCGTAGACCTCGAAACCTCTAGCTGTAGACGTAGATCTCAATATTTGCTGTATGAAAAATATAATTGTGACACAAGGCCGATTTGGGAGGAGGGCAAAAAACTCAGGTTGGTCTTCAGTCAGTTAAGTGCCATACGCGATACACGCTTGGGCGATCATGTCTCGAAAGAGACATGACTGACTGGGCAGAAGATTATCCCGCAGTAGGTTGCCATTGCTTTCTGCGGTAGACTGGTTGCCGACCAAGGCTATAGAACCCAATCTGTCCTGCTATTTAACCCATAACTGGAAGGAAGAGACGGATTAATACCTTTCCCAAGGGTATTTGCGCGTAAGTGAATACAATGGATTCAACTGAAATTCGAACTCGGCTCCCCGGTTTCTCGTTCCGAGCCGATATCCACTGTACTACAACGCACTTCTTCAGTACCTATCCTATACCTAGCTAATCCGACTCACGACTCAAATATACTTTACAGTTTTCTCATCCACCACAAGAACATGTCCATCAGCATTCAATCCTTCATATACCAAAATACCTCAAACGTACCAGGGACCTAAAAAATACCCCAAATGAGTACAAAAATTTTATTGTGAACAATAGATACAAAAATATATTTAAAAATATATCATGAAATGATATGTGGTGGGGGTCACGACATGAATTCCCAAAACAAAAAAATTTTTAAACAAAAGATTCAAACAAAAATCATGATGTTAGTTGGACCCAACTAACCCACAAAACAAAGAGGCCGCTGTATTGTGCCCATAGGACAAAATCAAGAGGCACTCTTTCTATGGAGAGTGGAGTGGAGAAAATAAAATGGATGGAGAGAAAATAATCCTGACCCTGACGAGATAAAACGGGAAGAAAAAATAAAAACTTGGGAAATTGGGAATCTCGACCTGGATCATAACAAAAGACAATGCCGGAGACAGGCTTATGGACGTAGATCTCTCTGCGTCCTTGCCTTCGTCAGTATTTATGGCTGACACCAGCCAATCACTTTAGGGGGAACCAAGGTGTATGCATATTGATTACATATTCATTTCATCACTAATGGAAGTTAAAAATGGTTCTCTAAGTTAACTATAAACAGCAACTTCATTCTTAGAAAAACGCAATAGAAAATAGATTAGACTCAGAGGTACTTCGTTTAAGTAATTTTTATTCCCACAATGTAATCATGATATATTTGACAAGCAGTTGTTTAATTACGCAGAACAAAAAATAACATTGATTTACGAGGATTGTCGGAAAAGTTCATAGGCTGACTATGATAGAGTGAGGCTAGAACTGTGAAACCGTGCATCTATCAATTCTTATTACTAATAACTGAATATTTTCTTTTCAAATAAACTGACTATTCAAAATATTGTCCAACCTGTTAATTGAAAAGTCATTAACTGCAGATATGATGTCCAACCGCACCGTGATACTGGTTCCAGCCATTTTTTATGTTGAGAAACATGATAGTCAAATTAGGGGAATAAGAAAAATAATCAACCAGTTTAAAGCCAAGGTCACGTATATCATCTATTGAAATCAAGGACTTGTGTATTGGAAATTTGTCCTGATGAAACAAGAACCGGTTTTGTCAGTTTTCCTTGGCGTTTGGTTTTGATAATCTTTCTTAACTGCCTCATCAATTTGGCAAATCATTCTTAAATTAATGGTGGTGCCCGTTTTGAACAAAGTAAACAAAATGGCTTTTGCATCCTAAAGAACTAAAACCATCACATTCCCTGCAAATGAAATGACCAAGGCCTGCTTTGAAGCAGACGAAAAGAGCTCTTTTTACTGGATGGATTGTATGCCTATCTTTGGCTGAAAGTTATGAACCAAACACTCATTCTGAGTTAGGAAATGTTCAAGGAAACCAGTTGGAGCTGCCTCGGGATCATATTTTACCATGATGTGCTCAGTCAGAAGACGTGGTACTCATCAAAAAAAGTTTTGTCATGCCAAGTTTATTGTGCGAAGAATCTCACCTATTTCGTGAGACATGCTAACAGCATTGGATATAATGTTGGGATTATTTCGAACTTTTGTTCTCATCTTGGTTGATATAGGTGTTATAACAGTCACAACGTTTCGAGCAAGTACTCTCTGGTCATCATCAGGTGTCCCTAGATTGGCTGATGTGGATTATCTCGTTGATTATTGCGAAATAGCCTATGTAATCAGTCAGTGTTCTTTTCATGTTGGACTTTTTTGGGGGCCTTTTATATTCGGTGTCATGGATTTTGACAAGTTCGAAATAATTCCAACATTATTGAATATTACTCATCTCAGAAATAAATCCAGCATTGGATATTTTATGTCTAGTCAATTGCTTGTCATCCATTACTATGTAGTGAGGATGATCAATGTTTTCCTCAATGGTGGAAGTTGCAAGACGTCCATAGCCTAGATCAAAACTCTCCATCTCCTAAATTCATCCTGCCTACATTTACACTGTTGATTAAACTGAAGCTCCATTCCCTAATGTAGCAACCGGGTCAAGCATAGATGCACTTAGTGGTTAAATCATGTTTTTATCATATCACCCCAAGCAAGGCATTTTACTGCCACTGTTTTGCAGAGGGTTACACAAAAGGAAAGTTATAACAGTGACAGGTTATAGGGGGCGTGAGGAAGTGGGTAAGAGAAGGATGAGAATACTGATGAGAGTGGAGTGGACGGAAAAAGGAGCATGAGAGAAAATGCAGGTTAGTGAGATAGGAGATGACTACTGACTTTACATTTGAATTCTTGGAGATTGTAGCTGTCAGGAAAGCAAGTAAATGGAAGGGAATTCCACAAGCGGGAAGTGCGAGAAAAGAAACTACTAGAGTAGAATTTACGTTTACATTTTATTGGTTTCGCTGTAAAAGGGTGGGACCTAGTTGCTAATCTTGTGGCTCGGGTAAATTCATATATAGAGGGTAGCAGTGAGCTAAGTTCATCGATTGATCATATTACAGATTCTCCGTTGGATTTTGTCAAGGACCCCAAGGTGGATAGCAGGAGCACCCGACCAGATATGGCAGCCATATTTAATGCACGGGCGGATGATAGGTATATATATGTGCAGGATGGTTTCAAATGGGAAAAGCTTCTTGGCTCTAAACAGAGAACCGACTTTCTTAGCAGCAGATTTAGCTATAAATCATCTTTTCGCATGTATGTGATAACACCACCTTGCCAGATTTTGCCAGAGATGTTGCTATTTAGTTACTTTCGAAGTCTTCCTTGAACAGTCAGATGTCATTTTACCTGGAAATTTAAACTTATTTATAAATAGAACTGTGTGTGTGTGTGCGTGTGTGTGTGTGTGTGTGTGTGTGTGTGTGTGTGTGTGTGTGTTAACTATAGACGCCGAAATGGCCTACTGATTTTCTTGAAAATCTATACAGTTGTACTATAAGCGTCTGCGAGTGTTCTTAGCTAGGTGTTGTGTCGAGGTACCCCTGATAAATATCGATAATCGAAAAAATCGGGTTATAGAAGGAGTGGGCCGATTTTAATCAAATTTGATACACTCATAGACAAAGACATAAGAAACGATATTCAGAAGTTTCAAGGTTGCAGTTCTTACAATAGTGCAGAAAATCGATAATATATATATATATATATAAAGCAAGATGTTTATGTGTGTCTGTTTATCTGCCTGTATGTTTGTATTTTTTTCAGCTCTTTTATTTTAGTTTTTGATTCGGGTTTGGCTCTAAGTAGGGTATAATTGTAGTTCTTAGTCTCAGTCATGATACCATTTACTCAGAGGACTTATTTAGCCTTCAAAATTCAGTTTACGACGAAAAAACCTTATTCGATATCGATACCAGGAAATCAAAATTTGACTTACATCCATTCATTTTTCTTTCATTCTACAGTTTCACTTTAACTGGAAACAACTATTGCTTTTTAGTCTTTCATGCCAACGTCCAAAGAGTCTGAGCTCCAGGACTATGGATTAGTTTTAAAGCTTTCATTACACCCGAGCAACGCCGGGCTATACTGCTAGTAAACAATACAGTTATTAATAAGAAGAGTTTAAATTAATACCTGCAATATTTCACAGCTGGAATATCATTGCTTCATAGTTAGCCTGTGAAGTTTTCATCCCACCTTCATATGAATTGATAAAAAAACATTTATGGCCAGTAAGTCAATGTATATGGCTACTTTTCCCCTATTCAAGATTTATTACAAATGTCATTACTAGACATAGGGAAAAAAGGCAGTCCTTTTACAAAAATCATAGCATCAAGGAATAAAACTTTATTTAAGAAAAAACATCGTTTTAGATTAAAAGAATCATATTTCAGTAATGTTTAACCTTCGGACACTCAAAGAAATCTGGTGTTTAAAGAACAGTTATTCCCTTGACACCACTATGACATTATACACTTTTCACTCCCTCGGCAATATTTATTGTTTTAAAACGCTCTGATTAAAAATTCTGATAAAGCTTCCAAAATATGAAAGCTAATTTATACATTTTCTTTATTCTTGAGAGCTTACAACAAAGCCATTGAACACTTGCTTATTTACAAGAATAATTTTATATTTACAAGTTTATAAAAGTAAATGAACCAACTATAATGAAATATTTATCATTTTTTATTTTATAAAAAAGTAAATATGAAATGACTATTTAGTCATAAATTTATGAAAATTAGAAAATTAAATCAAAAGTTTATGAAAATTAGAAAATTAAATCAAACGTTTATGAAAATTAGAAAATTAAATCAAACGTTTATGAAAATTAGAAAATTAAATCAAAAGTTTATGAAAATTAGAAAATTAAATCAAAAAATTATGAAAATTAGAAAATTAAATCAAAAATTTATGAAAATTAGGAAATTAAATCAAAAATTTATGAAAATGAAAAAATTAAATCAAAAATTTATGAAAATTAGAAAATTAAATCAAAAATTTATGAAAATTAGAAAATTAAATAAAAAATTAATAAAAATTAGAAAATTATATAAAAATTTATAAAAATTAGAAAATAAATTCAAAATTTATAAAAATTAGAAAATTAAATCTAAAAATTTTTTTGTCAAAAATTGAAATTGTGAGCTCGAAAATTTATAAAAATTTGAGAATTAAATCAAAAATTTATAAAAATTAGAAAATTAAATCAAAAATTTATAAAAATTAGAAAATTAAATCAAAAATTTATAAAAATTAGAAAATTAAATCAAAAATTTATAAAAATTAGAAAAGTAAATCAAAAATTTATAAAAATTAGAAAATTAAATCAAAAATTTATAAAAATTGGAAAATGAAATCAAAAATTAATAAAAGTTAGAAAATTAAATAAAAAATTTATAAATGTTAGAAAATTAAATCAAAAATTCATAAAGTTAAAAAATTAAATCAAAAATTTATAAAAATTAGAAAATTAAATCAAAAATTTATAAAAATTAGAAAATTAAATCAAAAATTTATAAAAATTAGAAAATTAAATCAAAAATTTATAAAAATTAGAAAATTAAATCAAAAGTTTCTTTCAGATACAAAATTATTTGAGAATAAAATGTATTATGTCCAGACAATTATGTTTCCTCAAATTTTATTTTTCTGTAGTTCATTGTAGTTCAAAATTATTAATAAAATCTTTTTTTTTTTAGTTATTTATAAAATGGTAAATTTATAAATATTGCATTGTAGTTGGTTTACATATTTGTAACTTTTATAATATTTTAATAAAAAGATTTATTTCTTTATAAAATGGTAATTAATAAATTTTTATAAAAGGTCAGTAATAAATATTGCACTGTACTTGATTCATATATTTTTATAATCTTTGCGTAAACATTGCTGAGGGAATCAAAAGTGTATACAGTAACAGCCATGTTCAGGGAATAAAACCCGTTCTCAC
The DNA here is from genome assembly GCA_037127315.1 of Ascarosepion bandense. Taxonomy (NCBI): domain Eukaryota; kingdom Metazoa; phylum Mollusca; class Cephalopoda; order Sepiida; family Sepiidae; genus Ascarosepion; species Ascarosepion bandense. The sequence goes on from JBBBDQ010001979.1 coordinate 126,602, forward strand.
ACACTGTTTTTGGTCCAAATTTTTTTTGCCTTGGAACTAATTTTAAATCCCTGCCATAAAATATATTATGCATTTCAGCCAAGGGATATTTAAAAATGAAAAATATACATAGCAGTTGGCTAAAAATTCCCAAAATAATTCATACTAAAATATAAGGCAATTTTCACTTAAAATGTGGCTGGATTAATTGGTCAGTAATAATTCTGTTTCTCTTTCATCCGTTTATATACTGTTGAACTAATTAAATGCTTCTAGGTGTTTTGCTTTGTTTTTGAAATAGATGTTTAATCTCCCACAGCTTTGTGGCTCCTCTTCTCTGTCCAATAAGATAACAGATCTGATGATAACAGATCTGATGGTAACAGATCTGCTGACCCATCATGGCAATCAGAGAGGTTCATGTTCAGCTCAGATCCCACCTATTCCACTTTCAAGATGGAAGACTTTGACAAACGAAAGATGTAGTAATTTTCGTCTTCTGCTGCTGCACCTGAACCTTCCGACAATTTCATAAGATCTCTTTTATGGTTTTGTATGTTCCACTGAATTTTGACAAAGTTTTCTTCAAGAACAATCTGAAAGAAAAAAATAATATTCTTATTAATTAAAGAAATTTGAGGCGGACCTGAATGCAGTCTTATCGATTACACCCTAAACTCTCCGATTGACCAAAAAAATTTGGAAAAATTTAAATATTTAAACAATTTTAGGGCGGAGCTCAGTTTTTCATACAACGTTATAGTAAATCGATCCTCCATTTTGGAACCACTTGCCGATACGACAGTACCACCACCTGTCAATTTGTTGATTATCATTTCTTTTTTTTACTTTTTTCAGTGCAATCTTATTGATTAAACCCGAAATTTTCAGACTGACAAAGAAAATTTGGAAAAATTTCAATATTTAAACAATTTTAGGGGGGGCTCTGTGCAATGAACTGTTTTTGCTTGCACATATTCAACAAATGAATCCTTTGTGAAATTTTTGAAGAAAGCCATTCTTAGACTTTCCAAGGAAGATGCCATCGTAACAACTGAAGAAAATTTGAAAAAGACAAAAACAAGAGCAACAAGTCGTCCAAAAATAAAAAAACAAACAAAGCGACCCCAATGTGAGTGGTTCCAAAATGGAGGATTGATTTACTATAACGTTGTTTGAGAAACTGAGCCCCAATTGTTTAAATATTGAATTTTTTCCAAATTGTTTTTGATAATTGGAAACCTTATGTAATAATTGATAAGACAAAAGTTAAAGTTTTAAAAAAAATGAAAAACAACAAATTTAAAAATGGTGGTAGTCTCTTTCAGACCTGCCAAATTTTATTCTTAATGAAAAAAAAAATTCTCATTGCCACAAGGCCATGAGAATCTCCTAAGCCAGCCAAGCATAAACATGAGTACAATATAGGAACAAGTAATACACAGAGCTAGATAAAAACAATAAAAATAAATTGTAATATGAGCTCTGGTAAAAAAAGTAAAGACTGAGGCATTAAGTTTATAAGTCCCAAAAGTTCACTCACTGATGTCCCTAAGCATAGTGGATAAAAGCATTGATTAAGTAATCCAAAGAATTGTGAGTTCAATACCTGGCCACAGCAAAGGGAACACAAACTTAAAAGATTTGAGTTACGAAAGGGAAATAACTAAAACAGAAACATGGCATGAGGAATCAGAACATTCTAGCCCAGCCCGTGGACTAAATAAATGGTTGGTTCGAAATTCCCTGTAGGTTAGCCGGATTGACATAAACCTGATGAAGGCCGGAGGACAAAACGGCCAAAATGCTGTGATAACAACAAAAAAGATGAGAACAATAGTCTGTATGTAAATAGTACGAATAAAATAATAAATAGATTAATATGTACAAAATGAATATATTATATGAAGAAGGCCGGAGCATACAACGGCCGAAACGTCATGAATATGGCAACAAACATGAGGACAACAGTCCAAATAATGTAAATGTGGTTGTTCGGTAAACAATGTCCGATATTAGAATTAAAAGAATTCTGAACACCTATCGAGTTAAATCGAGGTTTTTATCAAATTAATAAAGGCACAGTGAAGTAATGGGTAGCAGCTCGGATTGAGGAATCAGAGAGCTGAGTTCGAATTCTTGTCGAGTTCGTTACATTTACTTTCGTGGAAGTACCCCTGAAAAAAGCATGGGGAGTTTCCTCTCATTTTATTGCATTCATATTTTTTAAAGTTCCTCGACATTACTTAGGCGCGTCTGATAAGCAGCTAATTTCAAATGCCCCCTCGCCAACAAATAAATTCATTGCTGTGAGGTGAGGTGAGCTCGATGGCTACTCGGCAGGACCGCTTCGACTAATCTATTAACTCTGATAGAAGCGACATTTGTCTCACCCTGTATATAAAGCTGGTTGTCTGTCAATGCGTGTTTGTATACATTATGGACTCTCCCGTCGATTTCGACGTATGAGCGTCTAACACAGTGAGACTACCACACAAAGAATTGTTTAATGTGGTGAAGGCTTATGTAGCACCATCCACACTTTTTGGAACTGCTGATAACAATCAATCGGTGCAGACGTCTGCCACAGACCGCATGAACAACAGAACTCAGTTATTTAACCCGTAACTGGAGGGAAGGGACGGATTAATACCTTTCCCAAGGGTACGAGTGCGTAAGAGAATGCAAAGTGTTCGACTGGAATTGGAACTCGGCTCACCGATTTCCCCCTCCGAGCCGACATCCACTGCACCACAACGCACATCCGTCAATAACGCTTACAGCAACTGGTATTCCCAAGCGGTCACCCATCTAAGTACTGACCAGGCTCAACTTCGGTGATCGAGCGAGAACCGGTGTATTCATCGTGATATGACCGTATGCATAAATGACATACAACTGAATAAAAAAATATTCGAGTGAATTATTTTATTATTTTGTCCATCCCATTTTATATAATACTAGCAGTATAGCCCGGCGTTGTTCGGGTGTAATGAAAGCTTTAAAACTAATCCATGGTCCTGGAGCTCAGACTCTTTGGACGTTGGCACGAAAGACTAAAAAGCAATAGTTGTTTCCAGTTAAAGCGAAACCGTAGACTGAAAGAAAAATGAATGGATGTAAGTCAAATTTTGATTTCCTGGTATCGATATCAAATAAGTTTTTTTTCGTCGTAAACTGAATTTTGAAGACTAAATAAGTCCTCTGAGTAAATAGTATCATGGCTGAGACTAAGAACTACAATTGTACCTACTTAGAGCCAAACCCGAAGCAAAAAATAAAATAAAAGGGTTAAAAAATACAGACATACAGGCAGATAAAATATATATATATTATTGATTTTCTGCACTATTTTAAGAACTGTAACCTTGAAACTTCTGAATATCATTTCTTATGTCTTTGTCTATGAGTGTATCAAATTTGATTAAAATCGGCCCACTCCTTCTATAACCTGATTTTTTCGATTATCGATTTTCTATATTAACGGACACACACACACACATACACAAAGTTCCATTTATTATATAAGTTTAGATCAATGCTGTAAATTATATTGTCATTTTTGATGGCATTAGTAAAATTGCATTACCTATAACATAAGAAAATAATATAATAATATAAAAAATATTACATAAGAAAATTTCCACTTTCTTCATTTTTTTTTATAATCGCTTTTTGATATAAATTGGCAGAGAAAGTTGAATGAAAGAGAAGAGATGAGAGAGAGAAAGGTAGTGTCCCATGCTTCTGAATGACGCCAGTGTCAAATTCTACCCTTATACATTATCAGCCTCTATTCAACTCCTAACCTAATTACCTTAAAATATATATATTTTTTATTCATGTTGAATACAATCGTAAAATTTTCTGTGAGAAACAAATTCTCTTGATTTCTTTACAGTATTTTGGAATATTACTTCGTGTTCGAAAATTTACTTCATCAAAACTACTAACCTTTAATGTTTGATTACTTGTCCTGAAACAAGTTACTGAAACTTCAAATGTATAAATAAAATCCTTACACTATTTCGTTATAAATAACACGAAATATGCTAAATAAAAAACAGGTTGTCTTTCAATGCGTGTTTGCATACACGCGTGTTCAGATATGACATAAAATGAATCAAAGAAATACGGGCTGATTATTTTTTTTATAATCAATGTTATGAGAAAGAGTGACAGTTTATAGGGGGTGTCAGGAAGTGGGTAAGAGAAGGATGAGAATACTGATGTGATGAGAGTGGACGGAGAAAGGAGCATGAGAGAGAGGATGCAAGTTAGTGAGATAGGAGATGACTATTGACTTTACATTTGAATTCTTGGAGATTGTAGCTGTCAGGAAAGCAAGTAAATGGAAGGGAATTCCACAAGCGGGAAGTGCGAGAAAAGAAGCTACTAGAGTAGAATCTGCGTTTATAAAAGGGTGGGACCTAGTTGCTAATCCTGTGCCCCGAGTAAATTTATATATAGGAGGCACCAGAGAGCTAAGTTCATCGGAGCAGAAGCCGTGAAAGTATTTGTAGAAGAGACACAAGGAAGTCACATTGCGCCGGTGAGAAAGTGACTGTATCTGAGCTGCTAAGTCGGGATTGATCACATTACAGATTCTCCATTGGATTTTGTCAAGGACCCCTAGGTGGATAGCAGGAGTAGCCGACCAGATATGGCTGCAGTATTCAATGCACGGGCGGATGGTAGATTTATACATGTGCAGGATTGTTTCAGGCGGAATAAACTTCCTAGCCCTACACAGAGAACCGACTTTCTTAGCAGCAGATTTATCTATGGATTCTATATAGTCATTCCACTTGAGGTCTGTTGTGAGAGTTAAGCCGAGGAGACGCAGTGCATTGCTTTCCGGGAGACTAGCCTGATCCATGCTAATGGGGGGTAGGAGCGATTGTCTGTGTTGGTTAGTAGATAGCAGCTTCGTTTTGGTGGCATTAAAATTCAGGAGCCACTTCTTACCCCAGTCAGCCACGGATCGGAGGTCCTTTTCAAGCTCGGCAGTGAGGTTTGCTTTGTCAGCCTCAGCAGATATTTTATCGATGCAAGAGTAAACTTTAGTGTCGTCAGCGTATATGCAAACTTGGGATCTTATTACATCTGGGAGATCGTTAATGTAGATAAGGAAAAACATAGGACCTAGAATAGAGCCTTGAAGGACACCCGCGTTCGTGTGATAGTATTGGGAGACATGTCCGTTCAGTACCACCTTCATTGTGCGATTTGAAAGGAATAACTGGATAAGGTCAAACAACTGTCCAGTTATACCATAACATCGCAGCTTGCATCGAAGGCCAGCATGCCAGACTCTGTCAAACGCTTTGAAGATATTTACGGCAACAGTTCAGGCTTCCGCGTTTTTGTCGAGAGCCTGGTGTATATACTCAGTGATGGTCGTGAGTATGTCAGCAGTAGATCTGGTGAAGCGGAAACCATACTATTTGTCAGAGAATAGTCTGTGGGCTCTGAGATGCTGAACCACCTCGGCGTTGATGATTATTTAAAACTTACAACGTCCTTTATCCTACTCAACTTAACAACTATTATTTAATGGAAACAAATAATTTATATATTGAGCTTTTAAAATCATTTTAAAATAATTTCTTTTATCCCTTTTCAATCTGGTATTTACCTTTATAAAAATATTTTCAGTTGATGGTTTTTCTAATTCAATTGATTTGCTATTCAAATAAACCATTTTCTACTGTAAAATTCATCCATCCAACTATTTAAAATATTATTAGGTTGTCCCAAAAGTTCGTAAACACTTGCGAAATGGGTCTATCTGGTCCAGCACAATCGAGACAAGCGATGGGTTCAGAAAGTGCAAGAGACACCGTCGGTTCCAAAACAAGATCGATTCGGCAAGGAAGTGATGTTGTGCGTTTAGTGGAACTTTGAAGGAATAGTGCATTTTGAGTTGGTTCCGAATGGTCGTGCCATCAGTGCCGAACTTGACTGTCAGCAACTTGAACGAAAAGTTGAAGTAAAAGTACCCGGCTCTGATCAACCGAAAGTGCATTTTGATGCAGCAGGACAATGCCAAGCCACACACCGCCAGGAAAACCAAAGACAAGTTTGAAGAGCTGGACGGCGTTGAGCTTCTGCTACATCCAGCCTACAGTCCTGGCTGTGCTCCATCAGACTACGGCCTTTTCCACTCAATGCAACACTTTCTGACGGGCCGCCGATTCGACTCGTTTAATGAAGTCGAGGAAGCGTGTCAAGAATTCTTTGATTCGAAGACGGCTGAATGATACTTTGACCAGATCCGAAAGCTTGCAGATCGATGGCAGAAAGTCTTGGAAAATGATGGTCTTTATTATGAGCAATAATTTTTGTTGTTTTTGCGAGTAAAATTTCAATTTTTTGCAAGTGTTTTCTGGTAACCTTAGATTACTTGGCGAGTAAAATTTCAATTTTTTGCAAGTGTTTACGAACTTTTCGGACAATTTAATATCTAAAATAAAAATGTTGATAATCACCTTACAAAGGAAATTCCACATTTTTCTTGCTATGCCTTTGTTTCTGAAAGCGGGTGTCACATATAAATCCTTTGGTAACATTATTTTACCAGACCATGAACAGTAGATCATGTTATAAAAAAGGTAACCGGCCAGTCTTGAACCTGAAAGAAATAAAATTTTGTCAAGACAATAAAAAATTAGAAAAAATAATATAGCTTAATAAGAAAGATCAAGGCTTACTCTATTTGCATTCACAGCAATATCATCATTTTTGTCTCTTGAAAATTTCGAATATTAATCTCTTATAGAAAAAGGCTTACTCTATTTGCATTCACAGCAATATCATCATTTTTGTCTCTTGAAAATTTCGAATATTAATCTCTTATAGAAAAAGGCTTACTCTATTTGCATTCACAGCAATATCATCATTTTTGTCTCTTGAAAATTTCGAATATTAATCTCTTATAGAAAAAGGCTTACTCTATTTGCATTCACAGCAATATCATCATTTTTGTCTCTTGAAAATTTCGAATATTAATCTCTTATAGAAAAAGGCTTACTCTATTTGCATTCACAGCAATATCATCATTTTTGTCTCTTGAAAATTTCGAATATTAATCTCTTATAGAAAAAGGCTTACTCTATTTGCATTCACAGCAATATCATCATTTTTGTCTCTTGAAAATTTCGAATATTAATCTCTTATAGAAAAAGGCTTACTCTATTTGCATTCACAGCAATATCATCATTTTTGTCTCTTATAGAAAAAGCAATGTTTAACTTCAACATGCAACCCTGATCAACAGAAAATAGTGTGGCTGGATTTTGTGCTAGTGCATTCATATCCTACTATGGTAACAAAAAGTGAAAATAACTGAAAATAAAAGATGATGCGACTGTAGTTGAGTGCTGAACTTATACACAACGGACTAGCAGTATAGCCCAACGTTGCTCGGGTATAATGAAAGCTTTAAAACTAATCCATGGTCCTGGAGCTCAGACTCTTTGGACGTTGGCACGAAAGACTAAAAAGCAATAGTTGTTTCCAGTTAAAGCGAAACCGTAGACTGAAAGAAAAATGAATGGGTGTAAGTCAAATTTTGTTTTCCTGGTATCGATATCAAATAAGTTTTTTTCGACCTAAACTGAATTTTGAACGCTAAATAAGTCCTCTGAGTAAATGGCATCATGGCTGAGACTAAGAACTACAATTATACCTTATTAGAGCCAAACTCGAAGCAAAAACTAAAATAAAAGGGCTGAAAAAATACAGGCTGATAAACAGACACACACACAAACATCTTGCCTTATATATATATATATATATATATATATATATATATATATATTATCGATTTTCTGCACTATTGTAAGAGCTGCAACCTTGAAACTTCTGAATATCGTTTCTTATGTCTTTGTTAATGAGTGTATCAAATTTGATTAAAATCGGACCACTCCTTCTATAACCCGATTTTTTCGATTATCGATATTTATCGGGGGTACCTCGACACAAAACTTAGCTAAGAACACTCGCAGACGCTTATAGTACAACTGTGTAAATTTTCAAGAAAATCGGTTCAGCCGTTTCGGAGTCTATAGGTAACGGACTCACACACACACACACACACACACACACGCACACACACAAAGTTCCATTTATAAATAGGTTCAGATGAAGATTAAATACTTGTGAATCTCGCATAAAGGAAATTAATATTTATGTTAAAGAGAAATGGATTTAATATAGTCTTCCACGTTCTGTCAGGAGAAAAAGAGAACAATGAGCTGCTCTCCCGTGGAAGGGAAAAAAGTTTGTTTCAAAAACTGACCCTAATCCAGTAACGAAATTCAAAATATAATTACTTCTATGCTTAAAACTGCGAAACTATCTTATGGGGCACTTCGCCGTGGTATAATGGTTAACAAGCTTGTCTTGCAAGAATTATT
>JBBBDQ010001979.1:137500-185000 GCA_037127315.1 Ascarosepion bandense
TACTTTTTAAAAGATATTTGCTGATCAGGAAGAGGAGAAAAATAGATCTATCTATCACAGTCTTATCTATCTGTCTGTCTATTATCTATCACAGTCTTATCTATCTGTCTGTCTATTATCTATCACAGTCTTATCTATCTGTCTGTCTATCTATCTATCACAGTCTTATCTATCTGTCTGTCTATCTATCTATCACAGTCTTATCTATCTGTCTGTCTATCTATCTATCACAGTCTTATCTATCTGTCTGTCTATCTATCTATCACAGTCTTATCTATCTGTCTGTCTATCTATCTATCACAGTCTTATCTATCTGTCTGTCTATCTATCTATCACAGTCTTATCTATCTGTCTGTCTATCTATCTATCACAGTCTTATCTATCTGTCTGTCTATCTATCTATCACAGTCTTATCTATCTGTCTGTCTATCTATCTATCACAGTCTTATCTATTTGTCTGTCTATCTATCTATCACAGTCTTATCTATCTGTCTGTCTATCTATCTATCACAGTCTTATGTATCTGTCTGTCTATCTATCTATCACAGTCTTATGTATCTGTCTGTTTATCTATCTATCAGTCTTATGTATCTGTCTGTTTATCTATCTATCACAGTCTTATGTATCTGTTTATCTATCTATCACAGTCTTATCTATCTGTCTATCTATCACAGTCTTATCTATCTGTCTGTCTATCTATCTATCACAGTCTTATCTATCTGTCTGTCTATCTATCTATCACAGTCTTATCTGTCTGTCTATCTATCTATCACAGTCTTATCTATCTGTCTATCTATCTATCACAGTCTTATCTATCACAGTCTTATCTATCTGTCTATCTATCACAGTCTTATCTATCTGTCTATCTATTTATCACAGTCCTATCTATCTGTCTGTCTGTCTGTCTGTCTATCACAGTCTTATCTATCAGTCTATCTATTTATCACAGTCTTATCTATCTATCTATCTACCTATCTATCTATCTATCTATCTATCACAGTCTTATCTATCTGTCGGTCGGTCTATCTATCTATCACAGTCTTATCTATCTGTCTATCTATCTATCTATCACAGTCTTATCTATCTATCACAGTCTTATCTATCAGTCTTTATCTATCACTGTTCATTTTCTGTCACAATCTGTTCATTATCTATTTATCTCTCTCTTTCTGTTCATATCTGTCTATCTATCAGTCTTATCGATCTATCTGTCTATCTATCACAGCCTTATCTATATACCTATCTATCAATCACAGTCTCATCTATCCACCTATCTATCAATCACAGTCTCATCTATTTATCTATCTATCACAGACCTATCTACCTATCACAGACTTATCTATCACAGTCTTATCTATCTATCTATCTATCTATCTATCTATCTATCTATCACAGTCTTATCTATCACAGTCTTATCTATCTATCTAATCAAATTCTTAATTAAATAAAGCCACTACATGAAACTCACGAATGTATTATATTTTTCGCTAATGATCACATCCTTGTGAATACTGAATTATTTTCTACCCGACGAAACATCGCAAGCCTCTCACTGTTTTATCGCTATTTTTATGGAAATTCTTCATATGATCGACATTCCTTAATTCCATCAGTTCTAAACTTCACGACAAAGAACTGCACACATTGTAGCGAACCACCCTTATTAGCTTTCTAGTCCATTGAGAACATGTAATTTCCACTCGAACAATTGCTTTCCATTAACCGTTGCTTTTTAGAACCGACCTCCAGTTAATCTAAACGGGTCCCCCACATATATATTAGCATAGAAACTTTTATTCTCAATGCTTTTGAGATTTAACGTCATACAATTTTACCCTGGTGTTTTTTTTTTTTTAATAATCGTTTCACCAAGCAAGGCGGGACCCTCACTAATGCGCAGGGGGTTACAGCGAGAGAAAAATAAACAGGGGATGTCGAAGAAAGAAAAAGAGATGGATGGGAATCAAGTAGATAAAAGATAGAAATTGATGTTGCATTTAAACTTTTGGAGATTGTAGCTATTGGGATGTTGAAGAAAATATAAGAGATGGATGAGAATCAAGTAGATAAAAGATGGCAACTGACGTTGCATTTAAAGTTTTGGAGATTGTAGCTATTGGGATGCGGAAGAAAAGATAAGAGATGGATGAGAATCAAGTCGATAAAAGATGGCAACTGACGTTGCATTTAAACTTTTGGAGATTGTAGCTATTGGGATGTTGAAGAAAAGATAAGAGATGGATGAGAATCAAGTCGATAAAAGATGGCAACTGACGTTGCATTTAAAGTTTTGGAGATTGTAGCTATCAGGGAAGCAAGCAAACGGAAGTGAGTTCCACAAACGGGAAGTGCGAAAGGAGAAACTATAAAAGTAGATAAAGCGGTTTCATTTAACTTTTTCGATGATGAAATCTAGTAGCACGCGTAAATAGATGTGCTTTTGACGGGGCAGTAACTATGACAATACTTGTAGAAAAGGCAGAAGGAAGCCACATCATGCCGGTGAGAAAGTAACTGAAGGTGGGCTGCCATGTCAGGAACGATTGCATTGCAGATCCACCTTTGGATTTTCTCGGGAACCTCAAGATGAATAGCAGGAACCCCGATCAGATATCGCAACCATATTCAATGCACGGACGAATGGTAGATTTGTAAATGTGCAAAATAGATTCTGACAAGAAAAAACTTCCTAACCCGGCATAGTGACTCAACCTACTAGATGTAACTATAGATTCCATGTAGTCGTTCCATTTGAGGTCGATTGAGAGAGTGAGTAGAAGGAGGCGCATTGTGTTGCGAAAAACCTTACTGGCGTGCTACAGTGACCCAACTTTCTTAATGGTAGATGTAATTATAGATTCGATGTAGTTGTTCCACTTGAGATCGATTGAGAGAGTGAGTACAATGAGGCACAGTGTGTTGCGAAAAACCTTACTGGCCTGCCACAGTGACCCAACCTTCTTAATGGTAGATGTAATTATAGATTCGATATAGTTGCTCTATTTGAGGTCGATTGAGAGAGTGAGTACGAGGAGGCGTAGTGTGTTGCGCTCTAGGTGTGATCTATACTGATGGTATGTAGGAAAGTTTCTCTAGGTGTCATAATATTTTATAGAAATTGGGTGCTTAATTCAAAGTTATTTTCATTTCCAGAAAGAAAAACGGCCATAAATTAAACAAAAATACAAATTATAAAAAATGTCTACCTTTTTCCGATTGTTCAGCAGTGATATCTTCAGCCACAATGATGTAAAAGAATTTTTTAGCACCAAATCCATCTCTCTTCAGAGCTAAGATAATGAAAAATTAAAAGAAAACAATTTTATGTGAATATATCCAAATATTAGGTTATGTCATGAATAATTTTCGTTTTAAAAAATAAAATCCAAATTCATTTTATTTAATTAAATATTCCCCATTATTTGCAATGAGTTGTTGCCATTCATCAGGCAGCTGTTTCAGATGAACACACTAAGAATTATATATAAAAAGTCAATGCTAAACAAAATAATAAGTTGAAAATTGAAAGAGGAAATTTACTCGATCACCCGTAATAATTGTCATAAAAATACATAGGAGAAACCTCAAGGAATTTAAATAAAAAATTATATTAACACAAAAAGGACATTAAAAAAAACAATACATCAATTGCACTGAATAACATATTACATACAAGTGGATATTAAATTCAATTCAATAAATGAAATGAAGAATTAAAAGATTATAAAATATGCCGGGTAGAATATCACGTTATCACAGCCAGAAATTCTCTTTCGGATTTTATTCATTTAACCCCACCCAGAAAAAATGGAACTTTTGACAGAAATTCATTGTCACTTTAACGAGTCAAGAAACAGAAATATGAAGTCAAGTCGTAAATCTTTTCCGTTTTTAAGGTTTATTCTTCAAAAAATAAAAATAAAATACAATTACATTTAATTCAATTCTACATTCAAAATTATTAGCACTGATCTTTCAGGTGGCCATTCGATACATTTTGAATATACTTCCGAAGGTTTTGGTGGGAAACAGCTTTCCGATAAATTCTTGAATCTATTTTTCATTGGAGAAAGTTTCTCGCATAAAAGTGTTTTAGGTTTGTTGATGTTATTGTTGGTTGTCCGTTATAGTAAAGTGTATTTGTGTTTTGAAACACATTAACTGAATTTGACCTTGTTATGATTTTCTTGTTTTATACCCCTCTTATATTGGGCTATCTGCCCAATATTAGAGGGGTATAAAACAAGAAAATCAAATTGTGTATAGAAACAATATAACAAAATAAATAAGGAACCTGTCTTAAACTAAGCTACCTCTCCTAAACCAAGCCCACATTCATTCAAACGTCATATCACCACAAATAAACCGTTTTCACCATTTAATTTTCATTTCAACTTATCACCCGATGAGAAGCGCACGTAGCAGCTTCGAAACGCGAAAATTTTTGTGTAGTGATACTATGAATTTATAAGCCATTGTCACAACCATTACAATATAATGCTCTACGTTGTATCGAGCACCCTTTATAAAAGTAAATGCATGAACAGCAGGTAAAAAAACTCTACTTGTTCCACAACTTTGTTGCAATATATATATATATATATATATATATATATATATATATATCAATTAAGGTTTTTACAAATAAAATAATGTCTTTTGTTTGGTACAAAGATCGTTAAAAATGTTTATAGCAGCAATTGCTGAAAAGAGTTTGTGCATATGTATGCGTGTGCGTTCGTTTGTTAGGATTGTCTTTGAAGTCTCTGCTCGGTCCTTCAGGTACCAGTCAGTTATTAAGTGGCTCAGTGAACAGTGAAGAAGAAGATGAGGGGAAAAAAAGAGGCAACCATAATACGATCGCTTGACGTTTGTCAAAGAACGTGCTAATTATGCTCGTATTTTCTCAACTGGCGATTGTTTTCTTGCGTCGTCCTTTTATTTCGTTTTCGGAACAAGTCATTCGGGAATTCACACCCGGATTTAATTCTGGGCTTCCCATTGGACGATAAACAAAATTCACGTCGGCTCGCAAAAAGGGTCCGTAAAAGGAATCTGATATTTATTTATTTTTGGTTTTCCACCGGAACATCTGCGTGGAGCTCAGATGCGCAAAGACCAATTTTGATCATTTGCTATCTAGACCTCTGAGGGCAAATATCCGGTCCCTCGCTTGCTCGGTATTATAGTGGGGGTATCTTATCTATTCTTTTTCCATTTGTAGTGGGAGTCCGTTCTAGTGAAGGGCAGTTGTATACTGTTGCAGGTTAACGGAATTTGGTCTTGTGGTATATAGCCCACTATTAGTCATAAATGGTTATAAAGTCAAGAAAAGCAAATTGAGTTGAAAATAACATTTATATATACACATTTCAACTAATGTTTTTACAATTAAAGTGATAACTTGAATATAGGTCCAACGGAGGTTAAAATGTTCATGGCAAATAATAAGCTGAAAGAGAATTAATGCTTAGGAATGTGGGGAGCGTGTAAGTGAGGAATGTCTTTGATGTAGTCGCTCCTTAGGTCGGTAAGTAGTTTTGAGACAGGGGAGAAGGAAAGAGGCAAGCGTAGTAGCCGCTCGACTTAAGTTAAGGGGATATTGATTACACTCTTCTCCTCAAGGTCTGCCCGCTGGGGTCTGTCTGTTTCCGCTTTTTATATCTTCCTTTTGGATCACAGCAGCTCGTTTGGGATTTCACACTTGTATTTGATTCTGGCTTCCCATTGGCTGATAAATAAAATTCGCTTAGGCTCGCGAAATGGAAATTTCATATTTGATTAATTTTTATTTTTCAACCGGAACATCTGCGCGGATAAACCTGCGCACAGACGACTTTTGGTCATTTGCTTTCTGGTCGTTATAGAGCAAACATCCGGTCCATCGCTTTGCTCGGTATCACCACAATGCTAAAATCTAAATATTTTTCCGTAATTTTATATTTTCAACTACAGATATTCTGTACATAATTTTATGCTTTCTGGATAAATGTTTTGAGAGATATAATTTGGAGATCATAAAATGAATTGTTGGTAATTTTACTATAAAAATGCATTTTTATATACTGTTGTGGAGTATTTTTCGCACAGTAAGTTATAATCGTGCTGTGTCGGTTGCTAATCGACTTAACGCACCCTATATGTTAGCTGACTCCTTAGTATTCGGCTAACTGCCGACTAATATCAACTGCCTAGTCGTTCTACAGAACTCTAATAGGACTCTAAAGAACTCTCTAGAACTTCTAAGAACTCATATAAACTTCTCAAGAACTTCTCGAGTTAACTTCCTAATACAGGAGGGAGAGTCCATTATCTGAGAAATAGGTGTGTTTCAGCATAACATAAATATAGGAGGGAGAGTCCATTATCTGAGGAATAGGTGTGTTTCAGCATAACATAAATATAGGAGGGAGAGTCCATTATCTGAGGAATAGGTGTGTTTCAGCATAACATAAATATAGGAGGGAGAGTCCATTATCTGAGGAAAGGAATAGGTGTGTTTCAGCATAACATAAATATAGGAGGGAGAGTCCATTATCTGAGGAATAGGTGTGTTTCAGCATAACAATATATTTTCTTTTTAGTCTTGCATTGATTCTCATTTTGCTATTGTTACTCATTTTATTATAAAAATGTACTGTTGATTTTCTTTCGGTGGGGGGGGTCACTATTTATCCATAGCTGGGACCCTAACAAATGCTACTACCCCGGATCAAAGACCTGGGAAAAGCACATCGCTCAATAAGTCACGGGTCTAACTAATATAATAACAACTTTTAGGCAAAATTTGACTTTATTCATCAACATAGTCTCTCCTTCTAGGATGATACACTGATTCTAACGCTTCTCTGATAATTCGATTCCGTTTTTGTAGAAAGATTTGTCTTTGGCCTCAAAATACACCTCAGTTTCCGATGTCACTTCTTCATTGGATCAAATCTCCTTCCCTGGAGCATTCTTTTGAGGTCTGCAAACACCCAGTTCTTGCTGGGGTGGTCAGATCTGGAGAATCGGGTAGAAGTCTAATTCATGTAGTTTTACCGATCGACTTGTGATATGGTGGGTTGTCTTGGTGAAAGATAACATTTTTTCTTCTTCATTTGCGGCCGTTTTTTGCGATTTTTTTCAAAAACACCAATAATGCTATATAATATTCGCTATTGATGGCTCTTCCTTTCACGAGGTAGTCGATAGTAAAAAATACCTTGCACATTCCAAAATACGGAGGACAAATTCTTGCCTGCTGATGTTTGCGCTTTAGACGCCTTTCACCTGCTGCTGTCTACTCAGCTGACTGCCGATTTGATTCCGAATGGAAGTGGTGGACTTCAATTTACGATCGGCCAAATCGTGTTTGTGGATTTTTTTGGCATTTTCCGAGACGACTGCCGATTTTGGGCGACCTGAGCGTTCAGCATCATTTGTGTCTCTATGACCGCATTTAAAGTCAGCATACCTCTTCTTAACCGTTGTTTCCGACATATCAGCGTTCGAATAACACTTATCAAGCCATTGCTTTGCTTGGATAGTATTTTTCCCATCAGAAAGCAAAGCTTTATCAACACACGAAATTCAGATTTTCCATTGTTTTGAAAATTTGCAACAATAGTTTCACTTAAATAACTGTAATTTGTAAACTAATAATCCGATTAAGTCCAAATTTTGTCACGTGCCATTTGAAGGTTAGTACTTCATAAAAATCATATGGATTTTTTATTAGTGGCGCCATCTATATGTCAGGCCCGGGACTTATCGGGAGAAGTGTTACTTCTATCTCCCGATCGAAGCTCTTGCTGCTGGATATAGTTTATCGTCATACCCAGGATAATTAGTGTTTTACAATGATCGAAAACAGAAATAATCGGTTAGTGTAAGGTCTGTTTCTGTCTAGTTTTCTCCGGCGGCTTTCACCCTGAAAGGGTTGAGCCGGCTTCTTCCCTTAGAAGTTTCATGGGACTTTTTTTTGTTTAGTGACCTGTAAGGGTTATTTAATTCAAGTATCTAAATATTTTATACCCAGTTTTATTTTTTTTTATTTAGATAAAAACGGTTTCAGTAATACAAGTTTTATTATTTAACCCATAGTTTGGGAACAAGCGGTGAATTCATACCTTTCCCAGGGATATTTTTGCATAAGTGGAGATAATGAACCTAAATGAAATTGGAACTCAGCTCTCTGATTTACAATTCTGCGATATTATCTATTACACCCCCTGGAGATCCAAGCTTATAGTACCTGGTATTCCCAAGCGGTCATCCATCAAGATAGTGAGCAGGCCTGACTTAAATTTGGTGATTATACGGGAACCGGTGTTTATGTGTGATGTGGCTCTAAGCCATGAAATATTTTTAGATTGTAAGATTTTTTGTAGAGAAGCAATAGTTTAAGGGTACAAGTTTAACTAATTAACCCATACCTGGGGATAAAGATGTGTGTCGGTACCTTTCCCAAGGTTATTTGCATGTAAGTAAATATAACGAACTCAGATCGCATATTCCAACTTATAACACTTGGTATTCCCAAGCGGTCAGGGATCTGGTACTGACCAGACTCCTCTTTTTCGGTAGCTTTAGGGGTGTTTCGTTCAAGAACGGGGTGATTTGATGTGGCTTAATGAATTTATCGAGTCCGTAGGAACCTCGATTATGTTGGCCTTCTGCCAAACATAAACAAACTCACCACAATTAGTACTTATCAGAAGGTTGAAAAAATAAAACTGTCTCGTTTGAAAAATAAGTGAAAATTTATTTATCGAGCAGAATAACATCCAATTTGTATGTATGAAATTATTAAAATGTGAAAATGTTCTAAGAGAAAGTTAGTGTAGTAAAGAGATTAAAGAATTCAAAGTTCGTTTGTTTTAGCGAAATGTGATTTGTGCAAAAAAAAGTTAAGTCAGTAGTAGTAACATCTTTGTTCCTCTCTTTTTTTTTTTTCAACAGGCGAGTAGGTGAAGAGGAAGAAGGAGGATAAAGAAAGCCGCACGAGAGATAAAGTGAGTGACTAGCGGATGCGTGTCGCTGGGACATTTCGTTTGGTCCGGATATATTTTGCACAGGCTCGCGAAACTTTCCGTTGGTCTTTTCTTCAGACCGGAGCCAATTTGGTCAAAAATAAATTTCGCACTGACTCGCAAATTTGAAAGAAGTGAAGAAAAGAGAGTCATTTTTATTCCGTATACACCACAAATCAAAACCTAGTGATTTCTATAATCGAGGTACTGAACAGTTATTGAATCGTTGGTAGGAAGTCAAAAAATGAAGGAGAATATAGAGGGGAATGATAACATCGGCAACAACCTTTTTTTTAAAAAAACATATATCATTAAATATGACGGACAAGAGAAATTTGTATTATTTTTCTATTTAGTTTCACTTACATTTTTCAGTTTGGTGGGAATAAGGGGCCACAAAACATTTCACACCTTCGAGTGTCTCAAGCGAAAAACATTAAAGGTGAGGTTGATGATAGTGTAGAGATGTGTAATGTACATGGCCTCTCTTATAATGAGTTGTTTTCAGCAATTTGGTTTACATAGAACTTTTGACCATTATTTTTCTTAAGAGTTCTTGTAGATCGTGGGTTGGCAGATGATTTTTTATGGTGCCCTTATTTGGTAAGTGGCACGTGTGGTGTCTACTAAAAGAGGTGCTAGTATGTCCGATATAGGTAATTGATTTATGACATCAAAAATTCATTTAAAGTCATTTTTTGCTTCGGTTAATGTCACGGTGGCATCGCCCATCCAACGGAATGAACACTTCCAACCAGTACATATACCGCTCCTCACAAGAGGTGAGAGTGAGTAGCTTGGGAATAGCTAGTCGATAGCGTAGATACCCCGAGGATAACGCCCTGAACTCAGCCGAGAGTCGTCTACGAGCACTGATACCGAAACAACCATCACGAGTCCCAGGTCGACGGTCGAATGATAGTATTACTCACTAACGCGTATTATCGTTCTACTAAAAAAGTTCCAAGTGTTGTATTTTGCCGTTTTTAATATATATATATATATTCGTCATTTCCTATTTTGGTTGTTTTTATATTATTCTTGCTGGACCTTTTACCGTATGTACGACAGTTAACAACTGATTAGCGGTTATTTTCGAAAGTAGTTGCCACTTTTATTTTATCGGGCTGGGCCTATCGTATTTACTGTTGAAACAGGAGCAGATCATGGTGTCAGTAGCATATAGGGGAATTATGACATCAGCAGCGACTTTTATTTTTAAAACATATATCATTAAATATGACGGACAAGGGAAATTTGTATTATTTTTCTATTTAGTTTAACTTACATTTTTCAGTTTGGTGGGAATAAGGGGCCACAAAACATTTCACACCTTCGAGTGTCTCAAGCGAAAAACATTAAAGGTGAGGTTGATGGTAGTGGAGAGATGTGTAATGTACAGTGCCTATCTTATAATGAGTTCCTGCAGCTTCTTCTCTCGCACTTCCCGCCTGTGGAACTCGCTCCCGTATTCTTGCTTTCCTGACGGCTACAACCTCCAGAACTTTAAATGCAAAGTCAATACTCTGGACTCTAGCTCTCTCCCCACCCCCGTATAACCTTCCCTTTCTCTCCACCTATGTATCTGTCATCGCACCTGCTTTCTCAGCTTTCTATTGTTCCTTTCTAACTAGTTTGTACTCCTCACTCTTTTCTAATTAATCTTTTTACATTTATGTAGCCCCCTGCACATCAGTGGCGTTTCCGCCTTGCTCGGGGTGAAATGATTAAAAAAAAAGTTGTTTTCAGTAATTTGGTTTATATAGAACTTTTGACCATTATTTTTCTTAAGAGTTCTAGTAGACCGTGGGTTGATAGATAAATTTTTATGGTGTTCTGCTTTGGTAAGTGGCACGTGAGGTGTCTACTAAAAGAGATGCTAGTATGTCCGATATAAGTAATTGATTTATGACATCAAAAATCTCAAGTTTTTTAACAATGAGAGCGGCTAGCTGAAAGTCTTTTCAAAATAGAGAGTCGCCCATTGTTGTCTGAATCATCAAAGCTATCAATAAAGAGTAAGTATTAAAATAAATTATTAAACAAAAACG
This sequence comes from Ascarosepion bandense, assembly GCA_037127315.1. Lineage (NCBI taxonomy): Eukaryota > Metazoa > Mollusca > Cephalopoda > Sepiida > Sepiidae > Ascarosepion > Ascarosepion bandense. The sequence goes on from JBBBDQ010001979.1 coordinate 148,566, forward strand.
AACGAAAACTAAGCAACAAGACAATAAAAATATCTGACCAAATGAAAAAACATGATTTTGTTTTTAAATCTCTTCTTGGTTGAACTTAGGGGGCTTCGATGTGATGTAATGGTTAGCAAGCTTGTCTCGGGAGAACATTTACGACTAAGTAGTGAGTGAGATCCTCACTAAGTCCCTCATACTTCCGGCCTTGTGCTATATCTAAACTGCGTTTAGAAAAGCACTATTGGAAAACTCGGCGTGGTGTAATGCTTGTCTCGCTAAAATCATAACAACTGAGTAGTGAGCTCGGACCTCACTGGGTGCCTGATAATTTCGGCATTGTGTACGTGCATTGTGGTGCAGTGGATATCGACTCGGAACGACAAATTGGGGAACCGAGTTCGAATTCCAGTTGAATTCCTTGCATTCACTTACGCACAAATACCCTTGGGAAAGGTATTAATCCGTCTCTTCCCTCCAGTTATGGATTAAATAATAGGACAGATTGGGTTCTCTAGCCTTGGCTGGCAACCAATCTACCGCAGAAAGCAATGGCAACCTACTGCAGGATAATCTTCTGCATAGTCAGTCATCTCTCTTTCGAGACATGATCGCCCACAGCGTGTATCACGTATGGCACTTAACTGACTGACTGAATATAATACTTGGAAACATAATTAAGGATTCTACTGGGCATAAAGTGGGGAATCGGTTTTCTATTGTTATGAAGTTATAAACTGATCCCCCACTAATTATACTTAATATAATATTATAATATAATCTATCTCTTCTACCTGCAGCTATAATCTTCTGCCCAGTCAGTCATCTCTCTTTGGAGACATGATCGCCCAAGCGTGTTTCGCGTATGGCACTTAACTGACTGACTGAATATAATAGTTGGAAACATAATACTGGGGATAAACTGGGGAATTGGTTCTCAATTGTTATGAAGTAATAAACTGATCCCCCACTAATTATACTTAATATAATATTGTAATATAATCTATCTCTTCTCCCTTCAGCTATGAGCTAAATGGCAGGACGGATTGGGTACTAATGGGCAAAAATCAGTTTTCTATTGTTATGAAGTAATAAACTGATCCCCCACTAATTACTACTTATTAATACAATCTGTCTCTTTTCCCTTTAGCTATAGTTTAAAAAGCAGGATAAAAAATCTTCTGCCCAGTCAGTCATGTCTCTTACGAGACATGATCGCCTAAAGCGTGTATCACGTATGGCATTTAACTGACTGATTGCTATATCTAAGTTGCGCTTAGAAAATCATCTCTCTCCTTGGTTAAACTTAAGGACCCCCGATGTGGTCTAATGGTTAGCAAGTGTGTCTCTTTTCTCTAGCACCATTACAATTGAGTAGTGACTTTGATCCTCACTGGGTTCCCCCTAACTTTGGCTTTGTGCCACATCTAAGCTGCGCTTAGATAATCACCTTTTCTTTGCAGCAGGTTTTTATTTATACCAGCTCGGATAGCAGAGCAAGGTTGGGAGATAGATATACCAAGAGAAAAAGTGTTAAGATCGACATGGAATAGGAATATGTGGAGGCCCATGATCGCCTGCAAGGACACGAGACATAAAAAAAAGTCTCTTCTAAGGCTACAAATTGGAATGTTTGAATCTATATATATAAAAGGCAATTGAGTCTGTGAGTCTGTGTGTGACTGTTCCCTATGCACGCCTACATTTTTTAAGCTACGCCATTCAAACTTTCTAGGGACACATATCTACAGGGAAACCAGGTCGACACATACTTTTTGAGTTTTAGGTTCAGCAAGGGAATATCATCGAAAATTAGGACAAAACTTGAAGCAGCGGAAATGTGGTTCTACAAAAGCATACTGGATATAAAGTGGGGGACCATTTCCATATAATAAATCAATATATAAACTGACCCTCACTTTGTGGTCACAGCTGTTTCTATACATTGATGCACAAGGATGCATTCCAGGAGTTGAGTAGAGTATTAAGACACAAGAAAATTTCCCTAGAAACAAAGAAAAGAGTGCTGGATTGCTATGTGAAGTCAGTTCTTCAATACGGCAGTGAATGCTGGACAATATCATCGAAAATGAGGACAAAACTTGAAAATGTGGTTCTACAGAAGGATGCTGCGGATATCGTGCAAGCAACAATGAAGTGTTGGAAAGAATGGCAACGAAAAGGAAATTAATACTGAGTATCAGGAAGAGATAACTGAAGTTTTTGGGACATGGAATAAGGATGGAGAACTTGGAGAACCTGATACTGACAGGCCAGATAGAAGGAAAAAGAGACAGAGGAAGGCAGCGGATAACATATTAAAAGGACCTTAGGAGGTGGATAACGGAATGGGTTTGCGAGGGATAACGGGAGCAAATATACTAAGAGCCACAAGGGATAAGGTGACGTGAAGAATTATGATCACCTACGCCCTGAAGGGACAGGGCACAGAGAAGAGGAAGAATTTTCCCTTTCGCACTTTTTGGCCAATGGTGCAGATTGTTAAATGAGCCTTTATATTTAATTTTAATTCCGACATTTTAAAAATGTATTTAATCAACAAAAAAATGTGAATATTTTTCCCCGTAATTTTGAAACAAAAGAAATATTTTTTTAAAAGAGTGTTTTTTCAAACAAAAACAAAATATGTATTTAAAAAAAAGTGCCAGTGGTTAATTTAATTATTTAAGTTTGTTTTTTTTCAGATTTAATATTTCATACATCAGAAAATAAAATTTTTAAAAAAATAAAGCTTTTTCTTCGCTAAATATTTCATGCAGAAAATTAACTGTCTGTAATTCATGTGGCATTAATGTAACATTTTTCCTCTAAAATGTCTACATTTTTAAGTATTCTTCGAAAATTTCTGAACTGAGAGCGTAATAGTTTTTATATTTCTAATTTCAGTAAAACAAAATAATTTTTATTTTTATGTTAAATTCATTTAGTCAACAAAAAATGTAAATATTTTCTCCCGTAATTTTGAGACAAAAACAAACACAATTCAGGCCATTTTAAAATTTCCATCTACTCTTCTCCTACTACTAAAATGTTCTGAATTGCACGGGCAACGCCGGGTTACGATGCTAGTATATATTAAATCTATAATCTATGCTTATTCAAACAAGTTGGCTTCTATCAACAGTAAATCAAATCTAGAGATTTTTAAAGAGTCATGTAAAAAGGAAATTCAATAAAATAACTCAAGTTGAAGGCTTCACTTACTGACCGAGACTGCAAGGTGGGTCAGATCAAATTTGATACATGCTTTTCAAGTCTGAATATAATACTTGATATCGTTCTATGGCTATGGGCTGGCATTACTTTACAATTTAAACATGTCTGTATCACTCTTTACTTATACTTAAATGACATGACCCGTCAACTTGAAAATATTTCAATAAAATATATTAATTTATATACTATTTATTTTATTACTTTAATTAATTTATTTATCTGAGAGATTATCTCACTTTAAATGCTGTTCTTAATGAATACTCATATTTGAGTAGACGCTGTGCTTGTTTGTGCATCTTCGCATGCCACAATGGATATCGGCTCAGAATAAGAAAGCAGAGAGCCGAGTTCGAATTCCAGTTGAATTCGTTGCATTCACTTTCGTGCAAATACTCTTGGGAAAGGTGCAGTGGATACAGGATTCAAATGAGAAATCAGAGAGCCGAGTTCAAATTCCAGTTGAATTCGTTGCATTCACTTATGCCCAAATAGCCTGAGGAAAGGTATTAATTAATCTCGTCTCTCTCCAGCTATGGGTTGGCAATATAAGGGTTCTATAGATTTGGTTGACAATATCAGGGTTCTATAGTTTCGGTTGGCAATATCCTGTTTTTATAGGTTTGGTTAACAATATCAATGTTCTGTAGTTTTGGTTGGCAATATCATGTTTCTGTAGCTTTGGTTGACAATATCAGGGTTCTATAGTTTCGGTTGGCAATATCCTGTTTTTATAGGTTTGGTTAACAATATCAATGTTCTGTAGTTTTGGTTGGCAATATCATGTTTCTATAGCTTTGGTTGGCAATATCAGGGTTCTATAGGTTTGGTTGACAATACCAGGGTTCTATAAGTTTGGTTGACAATACCAGGGTTCTATAGATTTGGTTGACAATACCAGGCTTCTATAGATTTGGTTGACAATATCAGGGTTCTATAGTTTCAGTTGGCAATACCAGGGTTGTATAGCTTTGGCTGACAATACCAGGGTTCTATATCTTTGGTTGACAATACCAGGGTTCTATAGGTTTGGTTGACAATATCAGGGTTCTATAGTTTCAGTTGGCAATACCAGGGTTGTATAGCTTTGGCTGACAATACCAGGGTTCTATAGATTTGGTTGACAATACCAGGGTTCTATATCTTTGGTTGACAATACCAGGATTCTATAGGTTTGGTTGACAATATCAGGGTTCTATAGTTTCAGTTGGCAATACCAGGGTTGTATAGCTTTGGCTGACAATACCAGGGTTCTATAGATTTGGTTGACAATACCAGGGTTCTATATCTTTGGTTGACAATACCAGGATTCTATAGGTTTGGTTGACAATATCAGGGTTCTATAGTTTCAGTTGGCAATACCAGGGTTGTATAGCTTTGGCTGACAATACCAGAGTTCTCTAGATTTGGTTGACAATACCAGGGTTCTATATCTTTGGTTGACAATACCAGGATTCTATAGGTTTGGTTGACAATATCAGGGTTCTATAGTTTCAGTTGGCAATACCAGGGTTGTATAGCTTTGGCTGACAATACCAGGGTTCTCTAGATTTGGTTGACAATACCAGGGTTCTATATCTTTGGTTGACAATACCAGGATTCTATAGCTTTGGTTGACAATACCAGGGTTCTATAGTTTTGGTTGACAATATCATGGTTCTATACCCTTGGTTGGCAGCCATTTTACTGCAGAAAGTGATCGCAACCCACTGCGGAAATATCTTCTACCTAGTCAGTCATTTTTGGAAAGAGACATGATCGCCTAAAAGTGTATCACTTATGGGACTTAACTGACTGACTGACACTAAAGAAAAAGATGCACTCACCAGCAGGATTCGAACCTGCTTTCCTCTGGGCAGAGGAAATCACCATTAGATCCGACATGCTCTAACTGACTTAGCTACAAAGAACTTAAGTGCCCTTAAGCACTATCTATTCTATTTATTATTAAATGTGTATCTGAAAAATGCTTTCGACTGATATTTTATGAGTTTTCATTCTTTACTTTGATGCAGTTTGGTTTGTTTTACAGTATTGGATCATTTAATAACGGATCTTTACTTTGACAGCAACCATTTGAGGATATGAATTCGTTGAAATTACACAACCGGCCATAATTATTAAGTCACCTCAGTTTTTTAAAAAATAATGTATTTCATACTATTTTTAGTATTTATTGCAAAGTGGATAATTCTAAATGAAAATAGAATGGTTCTTTTCTTATTATTATTTGCCAAATTTTACAAGGCAAATAGCGACAATTTACCCATCGCACCCAGTAAGTTTTATATATATATATATATATATATATATATATATACATACATTACCGGCCATAATTATTAGGCGACCCCAGTGTTTTAATAAATGATATACTTCATACTATTTTTTTTAGTATTTATTGCTAAGTGGATAATTCTAAATGAAAATAGAATGGTTCTTTTGTTAATACTGCACAATAACATGTGCATCAAATGAACTGTTCTGGTGTCCACTTTTTGTGCTCTCTTTCTCAACCTAGTCTTTTCTTCTTATTGGCTGGCTAAACCAAAGGCTCCTGGTTGCCTTGTAAATTTTTGCAAAGTAATAATAACAAACGAACTATTCTATTTTCATTCAGATTTATTCACTTGGCAATAAATACTAAAAATAGTATGAAATACATCATTTTTCTTGAAAACCTGAGGTGGCCTAATAATTATGGCCGGTAGTGTAGATAGATAGATAGATAGATAGATAGATAGATAGATAGATAGATAGCAAATCAACAGGGTGCGATGGGTAAATGTTGTCAGAAATATTAGAGAGGATTTATTAGCTGTTTCCTCACAGGTTATCTTCCCTGAGTGTGACAAGAGGGAATATATATATATATATATATATATATATATATATATATATATATATTGTGTGTGTGTGTGTGTGTGTGTGTGTGTGTGTGTGTGTGTGTGTGTGTGTGTTCTTCACTACTCGACGAAGTAATTATTGCACAAATAAAATAATACGCCAATGTTAAAGAGCGACTACGTGGCAAGAACTTTCATAACTGGTAGTAAAGTTTAATAAGTGGTAGTAAAGAGAATGAACTGAGCCGACGCTGCATCGCTATTGTCTCTCTAGTGAACCGAGCCAAATTTGAGGAGAGAAATATATATATATACAAACAACGATTTTTATTATAATAGAGAGGATTGTCTGAATGTTTTTTCTCCAAGTGCTTTCAGCCATAATTTTTTATCCATTATCAAGGATTCATTTTATTTTACATTTAACTGAATGTATACATTGTTTTATGTATACATCTTGAGTTACACACACACAAACACACACACACACACAAAAATATATATATATAATCATTTCACCCCAAGCAAGGCAGGACTGTCCCTTCTGTGCCGGGGATTACAGTGAAAGAAAAATACAGGGTACAAGGGATGTCGAATAGGGGATAATGGAGGGGAATCAAGTACATAGAAGATGACAATTGACGTTGCATTTAAACTTTTGGAGATTGTATCTATCAGGGAAGCAAGCAAACAGAAGGGAGTTTCACAAACAGGAAGTGTGAGAAAAGAAACTTAGAGTAAAAGAGAAGTTTGCATTTAACTATTTTGACGATAAAAGGGTAGAATCTCAATGCCAATCTGGTAACACGAGTAAATATATGTGGCCGGGGAACTATCGGAAAATGGCTCATCAGAGCAGTTTCTATGAAAATACTAAATATATCTATTGGGATTATGTTATTAAGGTTACATTCCCCCACCGGCTATCCTTAGGAAATTTTCCTTTTTTGGCCAGCAATAATTGTGATAGTCATTCCTCACTGATGAGGGGTCGTTATGTAAAATTCATTTTCTTACTCTATTTCATAAATAATATTTTGTCACTAAATTTAATTGAGTTTGAGTTTTGTTTAATGGCCTATCAACACCTCTGTCGGTTATTTAATGCCAAAAAGGTGTGATTTTTTGGTATTTTTTTTTCAATGTTCGGTTATAATGAGAAGGTTGACTTGGTCAAATTTTAATGACAATTTTTTGTTTTTATTCTTTTTTATTTTAGAAAACTGAAAATGTCTTCTAGTTTTGTTTTTGTTTTTTGCTTTTGTTTTGTTTTTTTAATCATATCACCCCGAGCAAGGCGGTAACGCCACTGAAGCGCAGGGGGTTACGTAAGAGTGAAAAGAATGGAGAAGAGAAAGTCGGAAACCACATCCTAAGCAGGGAACAAGGGATGAGCCTCTTTACCTGTTCAATAGACGTGGGTGGAGTGTGAACCGGGCAATAGTTTAGTCTATCTACTCCAATTGAAAAAAAAGAAAAAGAAAAAGGAGTGAAAAGATTGGAAAAGAGAAAGCCGGAAACCACATCCTAAACAGGGAACAAGGGATGAGCCTCTACACCTGTTCAATAGACGTGGGTGGAGTGTGAACCGGGCGATAGTTTAGTCTATCTACTCCAATTATTCAAGAATGTTTTGCCGAGAATTTTTCTTCTTCAAAACTGCGGTATGGTAATAATTTTTTCTTCAAAAATGTATATTTTTCTATAAAAGTGTATTTTTATATGTTCATAGTGTTTTGACTCCAGTTTAAGGATTAACTATTTGTCCATAGCTGAGACCCTAACAGATTCTATCACTCCGGGTCAGGATGAACCTAGAAATAACAGCAATTTAGAGGTGGTTCTATGCTCCTCACAAACTCCCAATCAGAGGCCTTGCTGCCGGATGCAGTTTACCGTTATGCCCAGGACCACTAAATTTAATAAAAAGCCAGCAGAAATTTACACAGATATGCCAACAAAGTATACAAGAATCTACCATATTTACTGACCTTTTGGCATATTTTTTTTTAAATTACAAGCAGTATAGCCCGGCGTTGCTCAGGTGTAATGAAAGCTTTAAAACTAATCCATGTTCCTGGAGCTCAGACTCTTTGGACATTGGCACGTAAGACTAAAAAGCAATAGTTGTTTCTAATTAAAGTGAAACCATAGACTGAAAGAAAAATGAATGGATGTAAGTCAAATTTTGATTTCCTCGTATCGATATCAAATAAGTTTTTTCATCGTAAATGGAATTTTGAAGGCTAAATAAGTCCTCTGAATAAATGGTATCATGGCTGAGACTAAGAACTACAATTATACCTACTTAGAGCCAAACCCAAAGCAAAAACTAAAGTAAAAGGGCTGAAAAGAATACAGACATCCAGGCAGATAAACAGACACACACACGAACATCTTGCCTTTGATATATATATATATATATCGATTTTCTGCACTATTGTAAGAACTGCAACCTTGAAATTTCTGAATATCATTTCTTATGCCTTTGTCTATGAGTGTATCCAATTTGATTAAAATCGGCCCACTACTTCTATAACCTGATTTTTTCGATTATCGATTTTCGATATTTATTTGGGGTACCTCGACACAAAACCTAGATAAGAACACTCGCAGACGCTTATTGTACAACTGTGTAAATTTTCAAGAAAATCGGTTCAGCCATTTCGGAGTCTATAGGTAACACATACATACAGACATACATACATACATACGTACATACATACACAGACAAAGTTCCATTTATAAATAAGTTTAGATATGCAAATATTAAACTTTATTCCATATTGGATTGCACGTAAAACACTGAAACCTTGAGCTGTATCAGCTGTGTTGAATTATAGCGAATTTCTTTTGTAATACATTTGTCTGAAGGGTCACGTATGTCTGAAGGGGTCACGTATGTCTGAAGGGGTCACGTATGTCCTTTTAACATGTGTAATTACAATAAAATAAAAATAGGGTTGATTATTTCCACTCACTTTCAAGGGACAAAAACAACCTGGCACATTCTGGATTATTATCTTCTTGTTCCTTTAAATAAAAACAAAAAGAAAATTTTGTTAATATTTTATTCACACTTTCTGAGAACGAACGAAAAAATAATTAAAATGAATTTAAACAATTTCTTCATATTACAAAATATCAGTAAAGAATGAAGAGGCAAAGACGTTGAAAATGATTCTCAAAAAGAAGAATCCAGGTTTTTAAAAAGTCACAAGGAAAAATCTCATTGAAAAATCCACAGGAAAAAAATTACAAAAAAAAAAAATGAGAAAGTCACATAGGAAAAGTTACAGAAAAGACACAGAGAAAAGTCACAAAAAAGACACAGGGGAAAAAACGAACAATGTTATGCAAAATGGAACCAAATATCAGCATAGCATGAAGAGGCAGAGGCGTTGAAAATGATTATTGAAAAGAAGAATACAGGTTAAAAAAAAGTCACAAGAGAATGAACTCGCGGAAAAAAATTCACCTAAAAAAATCACGGTACAAAGACACACAAAAAACGTCACAGGAGAAAATACACCTGGCCATGAAATAAAAAACGTCACAGGAGAAAATACACCTGGCCATGAAATAAAAAACGTCACAGAAGAAAATACACCTGGCCATGAAATAAAAAACGTCACAGGAAAAAATACACCTGGCCATGAAATAAAAAACGTCACAGGCGAAAATACACCTGGCCATGAAATAAAAAACGTCACAGGAGAAAATTAAGCTGACCATGAAATAAAAAACGTCACAGGAAAAAATACACCTGGCCATGAAATAAAAAACGTCACAGAAGAAAATACACCTGGCCATGAAATAAAAAACGTCACAGGAAAAAATACGCCTGGCCATGAAATAAAAAACGTCACAGGAGAAAATACACCTGGCCATGAAATAAAAAAAGGTCACAGGAGAAAATGCACCTGGCCATGAAATAAAAAAAGTACAAAACAGAAGTATAGTATGAAGAGGCAAAGGCGTGTTGAAAATTATTGTTGAAAAGAAGAATCCGGATAACAAAATGTCACAGGAAAAAGCTCACATAAAAAAAATCCACAGAAAATATCACGGGAAAAAGCTACAGAAAATATTACCCATGACTATTGTATAAAAAAAAGGTACCACACATCAGTATAACATGAAAAGGCAGAGACATGTATTAAATGATTATCGAAAAGAAGAATCCATGTTTAAAAAAGTCACAGGAAAAAAAATCATGGAAAAAACAAAACAAAAAGTTACACGGAAAAAGATACAGAAGAGTCACAGGAAAAATCCCAGGAAAAACTCACAGAAAAAAAGACCGGACATTGTTATACAAAATGGTACAAAACATCAGTACAGCCTGAAGAGGCGGAGACGTTGAAAATGATTATCATAAAGAAGAATCTAGACTTTTAAAAAATCACAAGGAAAAATCTCATTGAAAAATCCACAGGAAAAAGCAAACATGGAAAAAACATGAAAAAATCACATGGGAAATGTCACAGAAAAGTCAGAAGAAAAGTCATCCAGGTAAAAAAAGAAAAGAATCCAGGTAAAAAAAAAACAGAATCCAGGTAAAAAAAAATGTCACAAGAAAAAGCTCACGTAAAAAATCCACAGAAAACATCACATGAGAAAGCTAAAGGAAAAATTACACATGACTATGGTATAAAAAAAAAAACGTACAACATCAGTTAAGCATAAGGAGGCAGAGACGTGTATAAAATGATTATAGAAAAGAAGAATCCAGGTTAAAAAAAAGTCATAGGAAAAAGAAATCACGTAAAAAATTCACAGGAGAAAATCACAGCAAAAAAGCTACCCAAACAAAATCCCAGGAGAAAAAAGCCATCCGATAATGTTATAAAAATGGTACATCAGTAAAGCATAAGGAGGCAGAGACGTGTTGAAAATGATTATCGTAAAGAAGAATCCAGGCAAAAACTAATCACAGAAAAAGAAATCAGAAAATATTATCATTCTTTAATAGATTTTTTGAAGGCAACAAAAATTGTAGAAATCTTGGATCTTAATGATGTTGGGAATCAACATTTCTTGGATTTAGTAAAAAATGTTTTTAACACCTCTGAAATTCTTGACAGTAATAAGCCTGGCTGAAAACTCTTCTACAATGAGTACATGTACAACAATAATGAGTACATGTATAACAATAATGAGTACATGTACAACAATAATGAGTACATGTATAACAATAATGAGTACATGTATAACAATAATGAGTACATGTACAACAATAATGATCACATGTACAACAATAATGAGCACATGTATAACAATAATGAGCACATGTACAACAATAATGAGTACATGTATAACAATAATGAGTACATGTACAACAATAATGATCACATGTACAACAATAATGACCACATGTATAACAATAATGAGTACATGTACAACAATAATGAGTACATGTACAACAATAATGATCACATGTAGCACATGTATAACTATAATGAGTACATGTACAACAATAATGATCACATGTAGCACATGTATAACTATAATGAGTACATGTACAACAATAATGAGTACATGTATAACAATAATAAGTACATGCACAACAATAATGAGTAGATGTACAACAATAATGAGTACATGTACAACAATAATGAGTACATGTACAACAATAATGAGTAAATGTATAACAATAATGAGCACATGTATAACCAACATTTCACTTGCAAAACCAAGTTGTGACATTGTTCCTGTGGATTTTTTCAAAGCAAAAATCATTACTTTTTTTAGTTGCTGAGACATGAGATGATGTATGTCATTAAATATAGCAAGGAAATAACAATCAAACCCCTCAGATTAAATAAAGTGTTCGGAATGATAGACACAATCCAGAGAGCAAAAAGTTCAGCCTGATCAGTACTTAGATGGGTGACCATTTGGGAATACCAGATGCTGTAGGCTAGGATCCATGGGTGGTGTAGTGGATAACAGATCAGAATTGGAAATTGGTAGAGTGAACTTCATTTGTTTGTTACGTGTTATCGACCTTTGGCTGTTTATTTAAAACCAGAAAATATCTCTCGACTGTAAGAAATATTTTGGAGATTATAGCAATTTACTGACGTCCACCTGTCGGTCAGTTAAGTGCCATACGTGATACATGCTTTGGGTAATCATGTCTCAAAAGAGACATGACTGACTGGGCAGAAGATTATCCCCACATTCAAGCTTACAGTACCTGGTATTCCACAACGGTCACCAATCTAGGTACTGACTCGGCTTGACATTGCTTAACATGTTTCAACAGGATGTGATTGTAAGCCGTACCAGCAACATAACCAAGCTTACGGCACCTAGTATTCCAAAGCATTCACCTATATAGGTACTGACCAGCCTTAACGTTGCTTAACTTCTGTGTTTCAATGTGATATGGCCGTAAACCATACCACCATCACATCCAAGATTACAGCAATTGTTATTCTAAAACATTTGCTCAAACTAGGTACTGATCAGGCTTGATTTCGCAAATCTGTGAACTTCTGTGTTTCAACGAGATATACCATAACAATATAGTTTACAGCACCTGATATTCCAAAGTATCCACTCATCTAGATACTGACCAGGATTAAGGTTGCTTAACTTGTGTTTTAACGCAATATGGTCATAAGCCATACAATCATCACATCCAAGCTTACAGTACCTGGTATTCCAAAACATTCGCCCATCTCGGTACTGACCAGGCTTAACGTTGCTTAACTTATGTTTCAACGTGATATGACCGGAAACCATACCATCATCACATCCAACATTACAGTAATCGTTATTTTAAAACATTCGCTCAATCTAGGTATTGACCAGGCTTAATGTTGCTTAACTTGTGCTGCAACACAATATGGTCGTAAGCCATACCATCATCACATCCAAGCTTACAGTACCTGGTATTCCAAAACATTCGCCCATCTCGGTACTGACCAGGCTTAACGTTGCTTAACTTATGTTTCAACGTGATATGGCCAAAAACCATCCCACCATCACATCCAAGTTTACAGCACCTGGTATTCCAAAGCATTCACCCATCTAGGTACTGACTAGGCTTAACGTTGCTTAACTCCTATGTTTCAACGTGATACAGCTATAAGACTATAATAAAACATTAGCAAATTTTATTTAGCAAACTCTTATGGTAAATTTAGTCAGAGAAGGGCCATATGTGATACACCATGTCTCTTTCAATCCATGATTGGCGAGGCAGAAGATTTTTCCGCAATCGGTTGCCATTTCTTTTTCACGGTAGCCAGCCAAGGCTATAGAACCCAATCTGTCCTGTTATTCAGCCCATAAGCTAAAGAGATGAGTTAATACCTTTCTCAAGGGTATTTGCGCGTAAGTGAATGCAATGAATTCAAGTAGAACTCAAACTCAGATCTCGATTTCTCGAACCGATATTCATCACACCACAGCGCATATCCACAAGTTAACTTTTTTTTTTTTTAAGCGTTTCACCCCGAGCAAGGCATGTCACTGCCACTACTGCGCAGGGGGCTACATAGAGTGGAGAAAGGATGATTAAATATAGGAAATGTCAGAGGGTGGGTGATAGGTGGGTAGGGATACCGAGAATGGTTAAATATAGGAAATGTCAGAGGGTGGGTGATAGGCGGGTAAGGATACCGAGAATGAGAGTTGGGTAGATGAGAGTGTTCTGAGAATAATTGGGAGTTAGAGTGATAGGAGGTGTCTATTGAGCCTACATTTAAACACCTGGAGATTGTAGCTGTCGGGAAAGCAAACTTGTGGAAGGGAATTCCACAGGCGGGAAGCACGAGAAAAGAAGCTGTTGGAGTAGAATTTACGGTTACATCTTATCTGTTTAACTGTAAAAGGGTGGAACCTAGTTGCTAATCTAGTATCTCGTGTAAATTCCTGCTTAGGCGGCACCAGTGCTCTAAGTTCATCGGAGCAGAAGCCATGAAAGTACTCCAACCAAACTTTAGATTCAAGTTCGAAATAACCATCCAATTTAATAACATTCTTGCAAGCAAATTTAATTAAGCTTCTCGCCATGACACAACAACATCCAACCTGAAGTTATTTTCTCTTTCTTATATTAAACTAGAAAAGACGCCAATGCATATTTCATTAATTAATTTTTGTTGTGTGTTGCATCTTAACATTTTTATTCAGTTTATTTTTGGTGACTGGTTTGTTGAGTTGGCCTATACCCTCCAGTTTTATCTTGATGGCGGAAAAAAATTGATTAATTAAATTTCAATAGTACAGAATTTTAAACACCATATTAGAACAGTTTTTTTTTAATGAGAATTAAAAGTATTTTCAAAAGTCTATTGATTCCTTTTTTATATTTATACTAGCAGTATAGCCTGGCGTTGCTCGGGTGTAATGAAAGCTTTGAAACTAATCCATGGTCCTGGAGATCAGACTCAGCCTAAAGAATATTTGAAATAATAAAATAATTGCAACAATTTATCAATCGCACCTAATAAAATAATTGCAACAATTTACCAATCGCATATATATATATATATACTAGCAGTATAGCCTGGCGTTGCTCGGGTGTAATGAAAGCTTTGAAACTAATCCATGGTCCTGGAGCTCAGACTCAGCCTAAAGAATATTTGAAATAATAAAATAATTGCAACAATTTATCAATCGCACCTAATAAAATAATTGCAACAATTTACCAATCGCATATATATATATATATATATATATATATATATATATATATATACTAGCAGTATAGCCCGGCGTTGCTCGGATGTAATGAAAGCTTTAAAACTGATCCTGGAGCTCAGACTCAGCCTAAAGAATATTTGTGTGAAGTTTGGTGAGAATTGGATAAAAATTGTGGATTTGTATAAAGGACATACAGACAAATAAACAGACACACACACAAGCATCTTGCCTTTAATATATATATATAGTATCGATTTTCTGCACTATTGTAAGAACTGCAACCTTGAAACTTCTGAATATCATTACTTATGTCTTTGTCTATGAGTGTATCAAATTTGATCAAAATCAGACCACTCCTTCTATAATCCGATTTTTTCGATTATCGATTTTCGATATTTATCGGGGGTACCTCGACACAAAACCTAGCTAAGAACACTTGCAGACGCTTTTAGTACAACTGTGTAAATTTTCAAGAAAATCAGTTCAGCCATTTCAGAGTCTATAGGTAATGGACACAAACACACACAGACAAAGTTCCATTTATAAATAAGTTTAGATCTATTTTCTATTGTTAAAATTATTTATGGTCAGACATATCGCAATTTAAAGCTTTCATTACACTCGAGCAATGCCGGGCTATACTGCTTGTGTTTATATAAAAAGATTTCTTAAAAAATGTCTTCATTTCGTATTTTTATGATTGTTTCCTATGATTTTGTACATCTCTTATGGTGGACTAAGCTAAACAAGGCCAACCCAAATCAAATCCAAACCACAAATTAACATAACTTCGTCTACCATAGAACCCCTCTCTACCTTCGTAACTGTCTTCACTTCTGTGTTCACATTTTTCTCTTGCCCTTTCTCTTTCACCCTCTGTAGCTGGTTTGTCTGTGTCTTTACTCTCCCCCTATCTAAAATTTGAACTCTCTTATGTAGCCCCCTGCACATCAGTGGCGGTACTGCTTTGCTTGGGGTGAAATGATTAAAACAAAAACAATGTGCCCTGTTACTTAATCCATAGCTGGAAGGAGAAGCAATGGGTATTTGCGTGTAAGTGAATGCAACGAATTCAGCTAGAGCAGATATCCATTACATCACAACTCTCATACATTATAAGTTTAGATAGATTTACAGTACAAACTAGTAGTATCGCCCGGCATTGCTCGGCTGTAATGAAAGCTTTAAAACTAATCCATGGTCCTGGAGCTCAGACTCTTTGGACGTTGGCACGAAAGACTAAAAAGCAACAGTTGTTTCCAGTTAAAGCGAAACCATAGACTGAAAGAAAAATTAATGGATGTAAGTCAAATTTTGATTTCCTGCTATCGATATCAAATAAGTTTTTTTCGTCGTAAACTGAATTTTGAAGGCTAAATAAGTCCTCTGAGTAAATGGTATCATGGCTGAGACTAAGAACTACAATTATACCTACTTAGAGCCAAACCCAAAGCAAAAACTAAAATAAAAGGGCTGAAAAAATACAGACATCCAGGCAGATAAACAGACACACACAAACATCTTGCCTCTTATATATATATATATATATATATATATATATATATATATATATATATATATAATCAATTTTCGGCACTATTGTAAGAACTGCAACCTTGAAACTTTTGAATATTGTTTATTATGTCTTTGTCTATGAGTGTATCAAATTTGATTAAAATCGGACCACTCCTTCTATAATTCGATTTTTTCGATTAGCGATTTTTGATATTTATCGGGGGTACCTCGACACAAAACCTAGCTAAGAACACTCGCAGATGCTTATAGTACAACTGTGTAAATTTTCAAGAAAATCAGTTCAGCCGTTTCAGAGTCTATAGGTAACGGACACACACACACACACATGCACAGACAAAGTTCCATTTATAAATAAGATTAGATTAGATTTTCTATTGTTAAAATTATTTACAGTTAAACATATCTTTATCTTTGTTGTTATTATCACATTTTAGCTTTATGGGATGAAGAATTCTCTTTATTTACTATCAGACTTATATCCTTATCAAACATGTTTTTACGAATATGTAACAATTTTATAAAAAAAGATGGGAAATCATTAACATTTGTACCTCCATCCACCAAAAAAAACAAGTGCCAACAAGACATTTTTCCCTTGATACTAATATTATTTTAACTACCATCACTCCTTGGTAATGATTATTGTTTTAAAAACTCAATGAGTAAAATTGTAATAAACCTAAACATATGATAAAAGTAAATGTATAAATATTTTATGTTCTTGACAATTTACAACACAAATATTAATTTTTAACTAGTATTTACTTTCATCTTAATTTTTTATTACATGAAGCATTACTTTCATCTGTTTTTAAAGATGAAGCATTGTTAGGCATTCATTTTTTAGTAGTATTTACTTTCATCTTAATTTTTATTAAATGAATCACTGTCAACAATTATTATTTTTGCTTCATTTTAAATCTTAATTGCATGAAGCGTTATCAACCATTATTATTTTACTAAGTATTTACATTCATCTTAATTTTCTATTAGATGAACCATTGTCAACCATTATTATTTTTAGTGGTATTTACTTTCATCCTATTTTATGAGATGAAGCATTGTCAGGCATTACTATTTTTACTAATATTACTTTCATCTTAATTTTCTATTACATGAAGCACTGTAAACCATTATTATTTTTACTAGTATTTACTTCGGTCTTAATATTTTATTAAATGAACCATTGTTAACCATTATTATTTTTACTAGTAATTATATTCATCTACACTTTTATGAAGCATTGTTAACCATTATTATTTTTAGTAGTATTTACTTTCATCTTAATTTTTTATTACAAGAAGCATTGACAACCATTTTCTTTTTTTACACATATTTAGTTTAATCTTAATTTTCTATTAGATGAACCATTGTCAGCCATTATTATTTTTAGTAGTATTTACTTCGGTCTTAATTTTTTATTAAATGAACCATTGTTAACCATTATTATTTTTACTAGTATTTACTTTGGTCTTAATATTTTATTAAATGAACCATTGTCAGCCATTATTATTTTTAGTAGTATTTACTTTGGTCTTAATTTTTTATTAAATGAAACATTGTCAGCCATTATTATTTTTAGTAGTATTTACTTTGGTCTTAATTTTTTATTAAATGAACCATTGTCAGCCATTATTATTTTTAGTAGTATTTACTTTGGTCTTAATTTTTTATTAAATGAACCATTGTCAGCCATTATTATTTTTAGTAGTATTTACTTTGGTCTTAATTTTTTATTAAATGAACCATTGTTAACCATTATTATTTTTACTAGTATTTACTTTGGTCTTAATATTTTATTAAATGAACCATTGTCAGCCATTATTATTTTTAGTAGTATTTACTTTGGTCTTAATTTTTTATTAAATGAAACATTGTCAGCCATTATTATTTTTAGTAGTATTTACTTCGGTCTTAATTTTTTATTAAATGAACCATTGTTAACCATTATTATTTTTACTAGTATTTACTTTGGTCTTAATATTTTATTAAATGAACCATTGTCAGCCATTATTATTTTTAGTAGTATTTACTTTGGTCTTAATTTTTTATTAAATGAACCATTGTCAGCCATTATTATTTTTAGTAGTATTTACTTTGGTCTTAATTTTTTATTAAATGAAACATTGTCAGCGATTATTATTTTTAGTAGTATTTACTTCGGTCTTAATTTTTTATTAAATGAACCATTGTTAACCATTATTATTTTTACTAGTATTTACTTTGGTCTTAATATTTTATTAAATGAACCATTGTCAGCCATTATTATTTTTAGTAGTATTTACTTTGGTCTTAATTTTTTATTAAATGAAACATTGTCAGCCATTATTATTTTTAGTAGTATTTACTTTGGTCTTAATTTTTTATTAAATGAACCATTGTCAGCCATTATTATTTTTAGTAGTATTTACTTTGGTCTTAATTTTTTATTAAATGAACCATTGTCAGCCATTATTATTTTTAGTAGTATTTACTTTGGTCTTAATTTTTTATTAAATGAACCATTGTTAACAATTATTATTTTTAGTAGTATTTACTTTGGTCTTAATTTTTTATTAAATGAACCATTGTTAACAATTATTATTTTTAGTAGTATTTACTTTGGTCTTAATTTTTTATTAAATGAACCATTGTTAACCATTATTTTTTTTAGTAGTATTTATATTCATCTACATTTTTCATAGATAAAGCATTGTTAACCATTATTATTTTTACTAGTATTTACATTCATCTTTTTTTAAAGATGAAGCATTGCTAGGCATTCATTTTTTTACTAGTATTTACATTCATCTTAATTTTCTATTAGCTGAACCATAGTTAACCATTATTATTTTTAGTAGTATTTACTTTCATCTTAATTTTTTATTACATGAAGCATTGACAACCATTTTCTTTTTTTACACATATTTAGTTTAATCTTAATTTTCTATTAGATGAACCATTGTCAGCCATTATTATTTTTACTAGTATTTACTTTGGTCTTAATTTTTTATTAAATGAACCGTTGTTAACCATTATTATTTTTACTAGTATTTACATTCATCTTTTTTTAAAGATGAAGCATTATTAGGCATTCATTTTTTACTAGTATTTACATTCATCTTAATTTCCTATTAGCTGAACCATTGTTAACCATTATTATTTTTAGTGGTATTTACTTTCATCCTATTTTATGAGATGAAGCATTGTCAGGCATTACTATTTTTACTAATATAACTTTCATCTTAATTTTCTATTACATGAAGCACTGTAAACCATTATTATTTTTACTAGTATTTACTTTGGTCTTAATATTTTATTAAATGAACCATTGTCAGCCATTATTATTTTAATAGTATTTACTTTGGTCTTAATATTTTATTAAATGAACCATTGTCAACCATTTTTATTTTTACTAGTATTTACATTTTTAATCTTTTTTATGAGATGTTGCATTGTTAACCATTATTATTTTTAGTAGCATTTTCTTTCATCTTCATTCCTTCTTTTTTTGTATTTGTTTTACGTGTCTTCTATGGGTAGATTTTTCTCTCTGTATTGTGTATATCGCATTTCCTAGTCCATTTATAATTGTTCCAGGTTCCCAATGTGCCATGTGATTTTTTTACATTCTGACGATTATTCAGATTATAATCCAAGATTATTTTTTAACACAGTCACCATTTAGTTCAATAAAGATTTACAAAGTTTTCATCCACTTTTTCATTCTGTCCAGAATAAACATTTGTGGTTTACTATTGATCCAAATGACCTTTCGAAACCTCTAACCTTTATTTTCAAGAAATATCAAGTCTGACAATACCAAACTGGAATTAGATGTAAGGCAAAGTGTATAAATTTCGGTCCGATGTTTGTGGTCAGGAATGCAGCGTTGCAATTTTAGGATACAAAAAAATGCCTCTTTCAGTCTTTATTCTACAAGTGTGTTTTCAGAATGCAGTCTTATAGTAGTAAAAAGATTCGTCACTAATTGCTTAATATGTAATGCAAACCTAGTCTTCAAGTCTAACAAATGCCATTATACAACTACAAAAGCATCTTTGAGCAACCCTATCAACAATGTGGCACACTATTAAAGTCCCTGTAAATTGAGCCTTTCATATTTTGCTTCTACAATATCATATAAATGCTGTTTTCTACCTGATTAACTGTATGTTCATCTGTTCTCATTAAAGAGCTTATATCCACTTGGATATATATATATATATATATATATATATATATATATATATATTATACTTTAGAACATGTACAAACTACAAGCTACAACAAAACTGTACATTTTGTTTCGACATTGAAAGAACAATATCTCATCAGTTAATAATGATGCTAATAATCATTATAACGTTTATTACCATCATAACTAACTTATGTGGTGCATTGGATATCGGCTCGGAACGAGAAATCGGGAAGCTGAGTTCGATTTCCAGCCGAATTCATTGCATTCACTTACACACAAATACCTTTGGGAAAGGTATTAATCCGTCTGTTCCTTCCAATTATGGGTTAAATAACAAAACAGATTGGGTTCTATAGCCTTGGCTGGTAACCAGTCTACCATAGAAAGCAATGGCAACCTACTGCGGGATAATCTTCTGCCCAGTCAGTCATGTCTCTTTCGAGACATGATCGCCCAAGCGTGTATCACGTATGGCACTTAACTGACTGACTGAAAGTAAATACACTGTAGTTAGTGACATTTTGTCTTTTACTCTTAAAAAATGCAAAAAAATATATATAATTTTAAGGCGTTTTCTAAAGGAATTCAGGGTTTCTGCAAATTTTTGCTTGTAATGTACATTGTAGATCAGCGATTCCAAAAATGGGGGAAATTTCCCATGGGGGGAAATTTGAAGCTACCAGGGAGGAAATAATTACACTCCCTACTAAATAAAATATATCAGATGGATTTTCTCATGTCAGAGAGAGAGAATGTGACGTACGTTGTGCGCTTGCCAAAACTAACCCTGATATTGATACACTGGTGCACAAGAAGCAGCATCATCCTTCTCACTAATTTAATTCTGAAGTAGAAGAGCAAACAAAAGTCCTTTTATTTGTCACTAACCGCTCTCTATGGCTATGCTCAGTTGTTACTAACTGCTTTTATCCACTATACTCTGTAACTATAAGTTTATCAGTATATTTGTACATTTGAAAAATAAATCAGCAAATAGTCTCAGTGTGTTTTAGCTGCTCTTTCTCTCATACACATGGAGGGGGAAACCTGCATGGTTGAACTGGGTGTTGGGGGAAATGACAGAAAAAGGTTTGAGAAAAAAGGTCTGAGGCATTCGCCTGACTGCTCTATGACACTGTCAGCTCTGCCTCGGGTACAGGGCGCTCTCTGCTTCCGAGCAGAGAGCACAAACCCAGTCGTGTTTCCGCCGAAGGGTAGAACCACGACTGGGGAAAAATAGACAGAGATTTTTTGGCCCAGCTATATGGCCGAGAATACCCACTATAAAATGACCATGTGTCACATCTGGCCTTGCGTGGGAAGGCTAGTAAATACAGAAAAAGGTTTGGGAACCACTAACTGCTCTCTATCCACTTTACTCTGTAACTATAAGTTTATCAGTATATTTGTACATTTGAAAAATAAAATAGTAAATAATCTCAGTGTGTCTTTCTCTCATACACATGAAGGGGGAATGTGGATGGTTGAACTGGGTGTAGGGGGAAATGAGAGAAAAAAGTTTAGGAACCACTGTTGTAGATAGTATTATATTATTATACATTTGTTTTTTTTGTTTTTTGGTTTTTTTGTTTTGTTTTGTTTTTTGTTTTTTTTTGTTTTTTGGTTTTTTTTTCATATTGGTTGGATATTTCTCATTAAGTCTATTTTGTTAAATGCGTTCAACCATATTGTTAAACGACAATTTATTTTTCTCATTTTTCTTTAATGTTAATTACCTTTCCTAAGTGTGTGTGTGTGTGTGTGTGTGTGTGTGTGTGTGCGTGTGTGTGTGTGTGATCATTTTCAACAGTCATTGCAAGTCCACGGCAAGAGAAAAGGCTACCCAAATTCTTTCAGGACAAATGTCATTGTGCTACCATATCCCTTTCTAGCGGTCTTTTCTTACCACATTACCTAATAAGTAACAAAGAGTCAAGCAACCTTTCACTCCACCTGTGACCTTTTCTTCTAGCTATTCATCCTAACCACCTTTATTTCTGCCATTCAATCATACCTCTGATATATCTTATCTTGTTCTGTTCACTGATCCATGTTGACTTCTTTCTAAACCTTTAAATTTAAGCCTAGCATTGTATTCTTCGTTGATTTTTACCTTGTTTCAGTTATTTCCAAGAGATTTGCGCAGTTTCTAGTACATTAAACACAACTGGCATTAGGCATTTATTATACACTAGCAATATAGCCTGGAATTGCTCAGGTGTAATGAAAGCTTTAAAACTAATCCATGGTCCTGGAGCTCAGACTCTTTGGACGTTGGCACGAAAGACTAAAAAGCAATAGTTGTTTCCAGTTAAAGCGAAAACATAGACTGAAAGAAAAATGAATGGATATAAGTCAAATTTTGATTTCCTGGTATCGATATCAAAATGAGTTTTTTGTCGTAAACTGAATTTTGAAGGCTAAATAAGTCCTCTGATTAAATGGTATCATGGCTGAGACTAAGAACTACAATTATACTTACTTAGAGCCAAACCCAAAGCAAAAACTAAAATAAAAGGGCTGAAAAAAATACAGACATACAGGCAGATAAACAGACACACACACAAACATCTTGCCTTTTATATATATATATATTATCGATTTTCTGCACTATTGTAAGAACTGCAACCTTGAAACTTCTGAATATCATTACTTATGTCTTTGTCTATGAGTGTATCAAATTTTTGTTTAAAATCGGACCACTCCTTCTATAACCCGATTTTTTCGATTATCGATTTTCAATATTTATCGGGGGTACCTCGACACATAACCTAGCTAAGAACACTCGCAGACGCATATCGTACAACTGTGTAAATTTTCAAGAAAATCGGTTCAGCCGTTTCGGAGTCTATAGGTAATGAACACACACATACAAAGTTCCATTTATAAAATATGTTTAGATTTTCTGTTTGTTTTGCATGTTGTCAAGGTGTTTTTAATTATGCTTGTTTTAGTTAAAAGCTTTTTACACTATTGTCATACGTTACTTTACTGTCATCATTTGTCTTTTGTTATTTAACTTTCTGGCGGACCTGAAGGAGACTAACACCACCGTTAATTTACTTTTTTCAGTGCAATCTTATCGATTTCACCCTAAACTTAACGATTGACCAAAAAAAAAAATAGAAATATTTCAATATTTCAACAATTCTAGGGGGCCTCAGTTTTTCATTCAACATTATAGTAAATCGATCCTCCATTTTGGAACCAGCCACCGGTACTAAATTACCACCACCTGTAAATTGGTTGATTATCAATTTTTTTTTTTTTACTGTTTTCAGTGCAGTCTTATCGATTGACTTTTCGATTGACAAAAACATTTGTAAAAATTTCAACATTTCAACAATTTTAAGGGCGGGGGGGGGGGGGGGGCTCAGTTTTTCATACAACTTTAAATTGATCTTGTGCAATTAACTTTATTGCTTGCGCATATTCAACTTCTGAATCCTTGAAAAAGACAAAAACAAGAGCGACAACTCGTCCCAAAAATACCAAAACAAAGCGACCCCAACGTGAGTGACTCCAAAATGGAGGATCAATTTACTATAACGTTTTATGAGAAAGTGAGCCCCCACCTAATATTGTTTAAATATTTTTTTTTTTTTCAAATTTTTTTGATAATCGGAAACTTTGTGTAATAACCGATACGGTGGCGCTGAGAAAAGTATTAAAAAAATGAAAAACAACAAATTGAAAGGTGGTGGTGGTGGTCTCCTCCAGGTCCGCCAACTTTCCTAACTGTGCATAATAATTTTTGACTATACTATTTTGTAAAAATGTTTTTTAAATTTATTTTCTAACAGTTTCTTTCCTGCTATATTGCCAAATAAGTAACAACCAAGCAACCTTTAGCTCCACCTGTTATCTTTTCTTCTTGCTATATGTTCCACCTACCTTCATTTTAGTCATTTAATCACAAGACTAACAAATTATCTGTTGGTCTGTTTACCTCTTAAAATTATTCCTAAAAACTTTTCCCCATTCATCTTTGTGGTTTCTGATTTTCAAAATGATTGTGCTCATTTTCCAGTTTCTCCCCAAACATTCATTATATAATTTGCATTTTTGTTTTGTCGCATATTCGCAATGTTTTTTTCATTATGTCTACTTTTGTTAAACGTTTTCTGATCTGTTCATTTTTTTTATATAATCATATCACCCCAAGCAAGTCAGTTTACTGCCACTGGTACGCAGGGGGTTACATAAGCGGAAAGTTATGAGAAAGAGTGACAGGTTATAGGGGGTGTAGGGAAGAGGGTAAGAGAAAGATTACTTTGGCCATAAAGTGAGGGATCAATTCATATATTGATTGTAATATAAAACTGATCCCCCTCTTTATATTTACATAATAATTTCTTGTCTGTTGATAAGCCGTAGAAAACAAATCAGTCAGTCAATGAAATATTGATTAGCTACACATGCATGTCTTATAGATTTATTTACATTCCCTAGAATATAAATGTATAGAATTTTATTTTTTATAATCATATCTCCCCAAGCAAGTCAGTTTACTGCCAATGGCGCGCAGGGAGTTACATAGGAGGAAAGTTATGAGAAAGAGTGACAGGTTATAGAGGGTGTCAGGAAGTGGATAAACAAGGATGAGGATATTGATAAGAGTGGTGTGAATGGAGAAAGGAGCATGGGAGAGAGAGGATGCAGGTTAGTGAGACAGGAAATGACTATTGACTTTACATTTAAATTCTTGAATATTGTAGCTGTCGGAGAAGCAAGTAAACGGAAGGGAATTCAACAGGCGGGAAGTGCGAGAAAAGAAGCTGATGGAGTAGAATTTGTGTTTACATTTTATTGGTTTCACAGTAAAAGGGTGGGATCTAGTTGCTAATCTTGGGGCTCGAGTAAATTCATATATAGGGGTCACCAGTGAGCTAAGTTCATCGGAACAGAAGACGTGAAAGTATTTGTAGAAGAGACACAGGGAAGCCACATTACGTCGGTGAGAAAGTCACTTTATCTGAGCTGCCTAGTCGGGATCGATCACAATACAGATTCTCTGCTGGATTTTGTCAAGGACCCCTAGGTGGATAAGCAGGGACACCCGACCAGATATGGCAGCAGTATTCAATGCACGGGCTGATGGGTCGATTTATATATGTGCAGGATGGTTTCAGGCGGGAAAACTTCCTGGTCCTACACAAAGAACCGACTTTTTTAGCTATGGATTCTATATAGTGATTCCACTTGAGATCTGTTGTGAGAGTTAAGCCGAGGAGACGCAATGTTTTGCTTTCAGGGAGACTAGCCTGATTCATGCTAATGGGGTGTAGGAGCGATTGTCTGTGGTGGTCAATAGATATCAACTTCGTTTTGGAAGCATTAAAATTCACGAGCCATTTCTTACCCCAGTCCGCCACAGATTGATGGTCCTTTTTCAAGCTCGGCAGCGAGGTTCGCTTTGTCAGCCTCGGCAGATTTTTGATCGAAGTGAGAGTAAACCGTAGTGTCGTTAGCGTATATGCTTACTTGGGATCTTATTACATCGGGGAGATCGCTAATGAAGCTCTGGAAAAGCGTAGGACCTAAAATAGAGCCTTGAGGGACACCTGCATTCGCATGAAAGGGAAACACCTGAAAGATGTTGCAGATATTGTTTCAACTGTTATTGTCTTGACGATTAACAGCTATGTGAACTGGATCTCACAAGAACCATGTCAAATGACTCTGACAAAGTAGTTCAGCATAGTGGAGCAGATTTGATGAATGACATTTTTAGATGAAAGATGACAGGACAAGCAGCATTGTCCTCTGTTCGACATATGTCACTAGCAGCCAAAATCAGAGCATTGCTCACTCCAACGCGAAATAAAAAAAAACATACACTCACACATAATTAAACCGTTTGCGCCTGAACATTCCTCACCTCTGCCACGCTCGCTTACAGCAGGCTGCAATTGAACAAAATTTGCTTACTGCTACAATTGTTTAATGGTTTTATTTCATTTTCATGAGTAACGATCTGGCCATAGAGTTGTGTTTGTAAAGTTGTTTGACAAGAAGAAGCTGCCTCCGTGGATAAACCGGGGGTCTTGTGTGAGGTACAACACTACACTAGTTAACTATTTTCGCTACCCTTTATGTTAGAAAGTCAGTTAAGTGCCATACGAGATACACGCTTGGGTGATCATGTCTCGAAAAAGACATGACTGACTGGTCAGATTTTCCCACAGTAGGTTGCCATTACTTTCTGCGTTAGACCGGTTACCAACCAAAGCTATAGAACCCAATATGTCCTGCTATTTAACTCATATCTGGAGGGAAAAACGGCGGATGAATAACTTTCCCTAGGTTATTTGCATGTAAGTGAATGCAATGGATTCAACTGGAATTCGAACTCGGCTCTCCGAGTTCTCATTCCAAGCCGGAATCCACTGCACCACAAAACACATCCATTTGGGTACCATTCACATTTTTTTTTTAATCTTTATTTTATCGGTTAACTTTTCTCCGTTGTTATGCATCTCCCAGCATGATTGTCAGTTAGCCACCCCATGAGCTCTCTTATCGCGGTCTTTTGTCCTCATTCAGGCCGACCTCTTTAAAAAAAAATTTTCAGTTTGTTTTCAAACATGTCTCACTAGCAGTATAGCCCAGCGTTGCTCGGGTGTAATGAAAGCTTTAAAACTAATCCATGGTCCTGGAGCTCAGACTCTTTGGATGTTGGCACGAAAGACTAAAAAGCAATAGTTGTTTCCAGTTAAAGCGAAAACATAGACTGAAAGAAAAATGAATGGATGTAAGTCAAATTTTGATTTCCTGGTATCGATATCAAAATGAGTTTTTTGTCGTAAACTGAATTTTGAAGGCTAAATAAGTCCTCTGATTAAATGGTATCATGGCTGAGACTAAAAACTACAATTATACTTACTTAGAGCCAAACCCAAAGCAAAAACTAAAATAAAAGGGCTGAAAAAAATACAGACATACAGGCAGATAAACAGACACACACACAAACATCTTGCCTTTTATATATATATATATTATCGATTTTCTGCACTATTGTAAGAACTGCAACCTTGAAACTTCTGAATATCATTACTTATGTCTTTGTCTATGAGTGTATCAAATTTTTGTTTAAAATCGGACCACTCCTTCTATAACCCGATTTTTTCGATTATCGATTTTCAATATTTATCGGGGGTACCTCGACACATAACCTAGCTAAGAACACTCGCAGACGCATATCGTACAACTGTGTAAATTTTCAAGAAAATCGGTTCAGCCGTTTCGGAGTCTATAGGTAATGAACACACACATACAAAGTTCCATTTATAAAATAAGTTTAGATTTTCTGTTTGTTTTGCATGTTGTCAAGGTGTTTTTAATTATGCTTGTTTTAGTTAAAAGCTTTTTACACTATTGTCATACGTTACTTTCTTGTCATCATTTGTCTTTTGTTATTTAACTTTCTGGCGGACCTGAAGGAGACTAACACCACCGTTAATTTACTTTTTTCAGTGCAATCTTATCGATTTCACCCTAAACTTAACAAATGACCAAAAAAAAAAATGGAAATATTTCAATATTTCAACAATTCTAGGGAGCCTCAGTTTTTCATACAACGTTATAGCAAATCGATCCTCCATTTTGGAACCAGCCACCGGTATTACATTACCACCACCTGTAAATTGGTTGATTGTCAATTTTTTTTACTGTTTTCAGTGCAGTCTTGTCTATTAAACCCTAAATTTTTCGATTGACAAAGCATTTGTAAAAATTTCAACATTTAAAAAAATTTCAAAGTGGGGGCTCAGTTTTTCATACAACTCGACACAAAACCTAGCTAAGAACACTCGCAGACGCTTATCGTACAACTGTGTAAATTTTCAAGAAAATCGTTTCAGCCGTTTTGGAGTCTATAGGTAACGGACACACACACACACACACACAGACAAAGTTCCATTTATAAATAAGTTTCGATTACCATATTTCAAACCAGGAATGTGTTATCGACTCTATTCTATGGCAGTGAATATTGAACAATCTTCCCACAAATGAAAAGAAAACATGAAGCAGCAAAAATATGATTTTTAAAAAAAAGGAGGCTGAAAATGTTATGTACGGAACGAGTAACAAGGAAGCCCTAAAGAAAATAGCAACGAAGAGAACCCTTTAACTCAGAATCTTTGCTTTGATTAACGGCATATTAACTTCTTATGGGTCATTTTATGACAAAATTTAATTTTCTTGGGAGCATTGATTTGATTTGTTTGATTAACGGCATATCAACTGTTTGTGGGTTATTTAATGACGAAATTTAATTTTCTTGTTAGCTTTGATTTTGTTTGTTTAACGGCATATCAACACTTCATGGGTCATTTAATGCTGAAATTTTATTTTCCTGTAAGATTTGATTTGATTGTTTAACAGCATATCAACTCCTTATGGGTCATTTAATGCCGAAATTTAATTTTCTTGTTAGCTTTGATTTTATTGTTTAACGGCATATCAATTCCTTGTAAGACATTTAATTCTGAAAGTTAATTGTCTTGGGAGTTTGGTAAATATCTTTGAAAAATGTGCTACAAAAGTGTATTTTTATATTTTCATAATGTTTTGACGTCAGTTTGGAGTTTAACTATTAATCCATATTTGGGACCCAAACTACCCCAAATAAAAATAACAGTAATTTTTTTAAAAAAATGACAGTTCAATAAGCTTTTTTCTTTTCTTTTTTTTTTTTCTGTTATAAAACGAGCAAACAGTGAAAATGTTGAGATAAATTTGAGATCATTTCAGATATATTTAAGGGTATGGAAGATTCTATGGCGACAAAATTTTGTGATTTCATTACGCTGGTTCAATAAAACAGTTATGAGAAATTTTATTATATGAATTTTTTCTGGTAAGCAAAGGAAACATTTCCTGTAACGATTTACATCTTCTAGATTTAGTTATTATTTTCCATTTAACTGTAAAGGTTTTATTTGCATCTTTCAGTTGCCAGTAGTATTTAGAGTGTAACTATTTTTGCATGCGGAAAAATATGACACTATTTTAAAATATAACACTATTTTTAGCACGACAAAAGAAATTATTATTAGTTGTATAATTAATTGTGCAGACTAACTGTTCCAATATGAGCAGAGAGAAAAATAAGCCTAACAAATAATAAAATTGTTTATTCGGTTGCAATATGAACGCAGCTAATGAATTGTGAAGAGAAAATATTGCAAAATGAAATATTGAAAACTAGCTGAGTTTTAAAAACATTTGCAGGTGTAGGCAACAGGTCATCGCATCGGCTGGCCATTATTTGACAAAGTGGAAACATATGAACTAAGAAAAGTGCCATTGAAAGCACGAAGCTACAGCTGGTAAAAGCGGGAAGTAAGCCGTAGCCAAAACATTGTTGAAAAGAGATTGTCACAAATCTTTGATGAGGCCAAAAGGTTGAATACTGAAATTTTCAATTTTCCTGCAAACAGATTTAAAACCTGAAAAATAAATGATGTAATCAGTTGAATCAAAGGAAGAAGACGGAAGGAAGTGATATCACCAGAAATATTGCTGCTACATTGGCTAAACCAAGGGAAGGAAGCAATTCCGCCTCAAAATGAGAAGGCGGAAGTGATTTCATTGGCTAAAGATTTGATTTGCATGGATACCCCGCGTCCGTGATGCCTTCTCCAAGAAAATTTGGGACAAGTATAAATATAGAGCCCCGAAGAGCCAAAATCAGTTGGAGTTTGTTGGGGTTGAGTTGAGTTCGAAATCAGTTCGAGTCAAGACGAGATCAGTCGAGATGTAACGAAAAGGAGTGATGGTTTCCCAGCCAGGGAGCCACGACCGTAGAGATAGAGACGGTCGCCTCCGATAGATTTCCTGGCTGAAGATGTAAACAAACAGAGAGAGACAAGAAAAAGTCCAGCAGACCGACCGACCGACCGACCGACCGACCGACCGACCGAAAAGAGTTAAGGTTAAGCAACGAACCAACCAGAGTTAAAGACAAAGTAGACAACTTACCGCTACCTACCACACACAGAGAAATTCCTTCGGCAGTTACCGTAAAGCTTTATGGTGAAGCGAAAAAAAGACACTTTGAATCGTCACAAACTTGAAAACTCCAATTAGAGTGAACAGACATTACCAACAAAAAGCTCGAATTAATGTTAAGAATACAAACACTACTCTTAGACGAAACTTCCGCTCTGTTCCGTCACGAGCGTCCGTTCACAGACTTTTCCGGCGGCTTATTCGGTCGTGATCATATTTTGGTTTCATCGCGGGCCTCGTCACGTCTAGTGCTGTGATTAGCGATTGTTATATTCTGTTTCTTTTTGCTTGTATATAAAGACTTTTTCCGCAACTTATTCGGGCGTTATTCAATTTATTTTTGGTGCCGTTTTCATTAATCCAAATGTGCGCGCGTCCGGTCTGGTTCAACTTGGTAAAGAGACAGATAACAAGATTTCAGCGTGACTTCCTTGAGATCCAAATTCACAACGTGGGCGAGGAAGAACACCGTTGTAATAGTCGACTTGAAGACCAGCTACTGTGTCGAAGCCATCAACGACTAGCGGCTGGAATCCTCGTCACAGAGAAAGAAGTAGAATTACGATATGCTTTATTATCGAAAGAAAGTTATGCTGGTAAAATTGGGATTTAAAATTATTCTTAGTACATCCGATATAATGTTTGGTAATATTAAGATGTTCATTAGCAGAGGTAGTAGCGTGGTATACAATGAAATCTGTAAGGCATTTATTTTGCATAGGACATATTTTAGGATTGTGACAATTGTAAGAACTTGTGTTATTATCATTATTTATGGTACGTTGTATAATTAATATCATAATGTAGTTTTAGAATTTTATTATCGTGTTTATTATTATCGTATAGAGATTATCAGGGCAGCTATAACTAAAATAAATTTATTATTTTAGTTATTTTTTATTTAAAAAAATTGCTAAGTGGATTATTAGTTGGGAAGTCTTTTTGAACTATATTAAGGAATTTATTGCTTACCTTGGTACCAACCATTTGCTTAAATGGTGACGTGTACCAAATTATTTTCCTGTTTCAATTATGTTTGGTGTTGTGATTAATTTGTTTATGATATTTAATATCCTTGCAATTATAGCCGCTGTTTTTAGGACTGTATTATAGTAATGACTATGCTGATAGAAAACGTATTCAGCGGTTTAAAACGTTTGACATGTCTGGCTTTCCGTGGCAAAACATTGAAACACTACTGTCTATTGAGTCGTACACACATCATTCTTTAAAACCTCCCACCCTACTTAATTCATCTCATTGTTTGACCTCTTTATTCTTGTTTTTATTTATTTTTTTTATATTTATCAAATATCCTTATCTATATATTACAAAATAAATTAACCACATTTTACTGCCTGATGATGATGTTTTAACACAGAAATTTTATAGCTATTAAGTGGCAGCATGGTATTGTTTCTTCAGTAATAATAATTATCATATATTTATGCTCTACTTTTGTGTTAAGCACTTTTGAAAAGTAAATATCGAACTATGGAATGTACTTCTATTAGTAATCATTACTTATGTTGTTGTTATTATGATGTCATTTTTCATCATATTTCGATTTCTGCTTTGGTCTCACTACCAACCAAGTCTGCGGGGAGACCTAAGGCAGGTAGTGGCGTGTTGTTATGGCTCCATTTCATGTTTTTCTATCTTCCCTATCATCCCAAGCATTACATAGATAAAGTTTTCCTTAGTGTGTGGGCTGTACTTAATAAGACAATTTTTTGTATATCTCTTAAGCTGGGGTTTCCAGGGATTCTTTCAATGTGTTGTTTTGTTCCATATTATTATTATTATTATTATTATTATTATTATTATATAAGAAAAACTTTTTCTTGTACTAAAGCATTTTATCAAATGATTTTATCAAGGTAAATTTATAGATTTTTCTTTTTTTTTGTTTTGTTTTTTTTTTTTGTTTTTTTTTTTTGTAGTGCAGTGAATATCGGCTACAGAAATTTCGGAACTGAACACTTTATCTAATCTATGGGGATAGACTGTTTTCATTCCACTTCTCCTGTCTAAGGATATATTATCAAGTACTTTTGTGCGTTGTTGTGCAGTGAATATCAGCTTGAAATGAGAAATCGGAGAGCCGAGTTCAAATTCCAGTTGAATTCCTTGCATTCACTTACGCACAAATACCCTTGAGAAAAGTATTAATACGTTTCTTCTCTCCAGTTATTGGTTAAATAATAGGGGAGTTATGAGAAAGAGTGACAGGGTTCTATAGCCTTGGCTGGCAACCAGTCTACTGCAGAAAGCAATGGCAACCTACTGCGGGATAGGCTTCTGCCCA
This sequence comes from Ascarosepion bandense, assembly GCA_037127315.1. Lineage (NCBI taxonomy): Eukaryota > Metazoa > Mollusca > Cephalopoda > Sepiida > Sepiidae > Ascarosepion > Ascarosepion bandense. The sequence continues at coordinate 181,330 of JBBBDQ010001979.1, forward strand.
ATCTTTCGAGACATGATCACCCAAAGCATTTATCACGTATGGCACTTAACTGAATGACTGACTTATTTAGTATTTCAGTTATCACTTGCTCTGTTTCCACTGAATTCAATTCCACACTACCTAGCCCAGGAATTGAACTCTCAATTACCATTGTCACTGCTTTGTAATTGCTGTTATTTGTCTTTCTTTCATTGATGGAACTCACAATTTTTATGTCACCAAATTCACAAACCAACACTTTATTTTACTAAGCTATTGTCCTGTGGGACAATTGTCTGTGGAGAACTTGGAGTCATAAACCTAACCTGTCAGTTGGTGAATACTGCTATTGCTGGTCATGCTTGGCCATATTCACTGAAACTTTTTTTTTGCGGGGGGGGGGGGGGGGTGCTGTTGTTGAAGATTTTCTGCTGTCTTTCTTACTTTACTACCAACTCCCATATCATATTTATTTCCATGCTAGGCCTGCTAATGAGATTCTCATAACTTAGTGCTAGATTAGTATGACAGTGTGAAATTAATATAAAAGTGTAAATTTATTGTAAAATTAGTATGACAGTGTAAAATTAATATAACAGTGTAAAATTAGTATGACAGTGTAAATTTAGTGTAAAGTTAGCATGACTGTAAGATCTAACAGTGTAAATTGTCAATAAAGCAGTAGTCTTAATTTATATATCAATGTCCAGAAATAATCATAGTAACTTAACAAGTGAACTCCATACATACATATATACATACACACACATATAACCCATTTATATATATGTATTTCATTATCCTAACAAAATTTCTCAAAACTATTCAAGCCAGTAGTGTTACATATATAAATATACTGTTTAATTAAAAACAGAGCAGCTACTCAAATAGGAGTATCTATTAATAATAATATTCAAGCAAATAAATTAAATTATATATATATATATATATATATATATATATATATATATATATATAATGTATTTAGGTAGCAGTCCATCTTTTATGCAAGTCTTGTTAAAAATTACAGACAAGGTGCTATATTTAATTTTTTATATAATTTTTCATGTGATCCTATATTTGTTTTTATTTTCAAGACATAAATTATATGCAAAAATGTCCAAATGTTTTAAGGAAGAATTTTATATATATATATATAATTTGGTCAAGTTTCAATCCTGGCCAGAAACAAGTGGATATATCTAGTAAAACAGGCTTGTATGTGGATAACAAATATATATATATATATATATATATATATATATATTAATCATTTCACAGCAAGCAAGGCAGTTTAACTGCCACTGTTACACAGGGGGAAAGTGAAGAGAAAGATTGTTAGGGTTGTCAGAAAGAGGGTAATAGAAGGATGAGAATGCTGGTGTGATGCGGGTGGAGTGGATTGAGAAATGAGCTTGAGAGAATGGATGCGAGTTAGTGAGATAGGAGATGACTATTGACCATAAATTTAAATTCTTAGAGATTTTAGCTGTTGGGGAAGCAAGTAAATGGAAGGGAATTCCACAGGTGGGAAGTGCAAGAAAAGAAGCTGCTGGAGTAGAAATTGCAGTTACATTTTATCGGTTTCACTGTAAAAGGGTGGGACCTATTTGCTAGTCTAGTAGCTCGAGTAAATTCATACCTAGGACATGCAGATACATATGCATGCAGATGTATATGGGGATTGTAACATCTAACTCAGATGAGAGCCATCCCTGACCCCTCACATCAACTTCATAGGTACCGGGCATATATAAAAGAAATCTCTGTATCGTTTATTAGGGATTGACTAGATCTACATGCCCGACAACTCTCCTGTGAACCATCATGTCCCCCTCTCGGTCTAGATGATGATCTACAACCTTTGTTACAAACAACACAGGTATTGTTGGCAGGTTTCTAGTTGTTATGATGACTTTTCATTTGGCTTACACAACTTGTCCCTGATACAAGCATGCGTTCACACACACGACTTGAATACTGTTCATCTCAGTGTTCTCAACAGGCTCCAAAGTAGGATCTGTAATGTGATCGGCCCCGACTTGGCAGCTCAACTCCAGCCACTTTCTCACCAGTGGGATGTGGCTTCCCTCTGTCTATTCTACAAATATATTAATGGCTTCTGCTCCGACAAACTTAAGTCACTGGTGTCCCCGCCACATGAATTTATTCGTGCAACCCGACTGACAACAAAGTCCCACCCATTCACAGTCAGGGTTAGCCAAATGCAGCCGACAATTCTACTCCATCAGCTTTTTTTCTTGCATTTCCCGCCTGTGGAACTCCCTTCCATATACTTGTTTTCCTGATAGCTACAACCTCCAGAAATTTAAATGCAATGTCAATACCCATCTTCTATCCACTTGACTCCAGTTCTTTCTACATCACCCTGTATATCTTGTTCTTTTTCTTTCTCTCTAATTTTGCAACTGTCTTCACTCCTGTGTTCCCATCCTTCTCTTGCCCTTTCTCTGACACCCACTGTAACTGGTTCGTCTTCCTCTTCACTCTCCTCCTGTTTAATTCCCATCACTTATCCACTTGACTCCAGTTCTTTCTACATCACCATGTATATCTTGTTCTTTTTCTTTCTCTCTAACTTTGCAACTGTCTTCACTCCTGTGTTCCCATCCTTCTCTTGCCCTTTCTCTGACACCCTCTGTAACTGGTTCGCCTTTCTCTTCACTCTCCTCCTGTCTAATTCCCATCTTTATCCACTTGATTCCAGTTCTTTCTACATCACCCTGTATATCTTGTTCTTTTTCTTTCTCTCTACCTTCGCAACTGTCTTCACACCTGTGTTCCCATCCTTCTCTTACCCTTTCTCTGACACCCCATGTAACTGGTCCATCTTTCTCTTCACTCAGGTCTAAACACTCTTATGTAGCCCCCTGCGTATCATTGGCGGTCCTGCCTTGCTTGGGGTAAGACAATAAAAAAGAAAAATACATATACACATATTTATTAAGCAAATGAATGGCAAATTGTAAAAAAAAATTTTATGTGACATGTTTGATTACATCTGATTAAAGCAATGTTCTAACATGTTCAACATTTCCTGCCATTGCATAATTGTAACTGATATTCAAATTTTTATATTCCATCCTTGGCCTTCTGCTCAAAAAGCATTCTATCAACAAGAACTTTACTCTGACGAAGTCCTTCTAGACAGACTAATTGTGTGAATGAAAATGTTTTAAACTTTGTCATGAATTTGCCTAATATTATTCTGATATTTAGAAATTGATATATCAGATTCAGCCACACTACAAACATTTCCATGGTAACTACTCTGACAAGCTTATTTACCTGGTGCCTCATGCTACTAGATTGGCATATAGGTCCCACCCTTTTATAGTTGAAATAGTTAATTTCAATAACCTCTCCTACACTAATAGTTTCTTTTCTCTCAATTCTCACCTGTGGAACTCCCTTCTCTTTACTTATTTCCCTGATAACTACAAACCCAAAAAATGTAAATGCAATGTCAATTGTTGTTTGCTGTCTCCAAGAATTCTATCCATTTTTTATCCTTTCTTTAAAAACCCTGTACCCCTCTTTTTTCTCTGTCTCGGTCTCTTTAGCTTCCGTACACTAGTGGCTGTCCTGCTTTGATTAAAAAAAAATAAAATATAAATGTGTATGTAGACATGTATATGCATACACACACTCTTTATACATGTGTGTATATA